>JASDQU010292534.1:0-14442 GCA_032191745.1 Picea mariana
GTCTTTTCCCTTTTTGAACTATCATATCCTATAACAATTGGTAGCCAAATATAATGTCCATGTGCCTGTAAAACTACTTCTATCCTTATGCTTCACATCTCATACTTAAAACCATTCTGACCATTAAACATTGGTACTCCATTCTCATAATAATCCATGATCTCCTTCCAGTGGTTAAACTGTTTCCTGAAGGAACCAACTCTGATATCAATTGTTGGATTACTGAGATGGGGGGTGAATCGATAATAGAGAAATTTAATCATTTTTAACCATATAATCCAAGTGTTATATCAATGTATCATTATCATCCAATAACTGCAGAGTAAATAAGAAATGAACAAATGAAAAATCATACACATACACAGTACACCAGTGTTTTATGTGGAAACTCAAAGTGAGAGAAAACCACAGAATGATTCTTCTTATATGTCTTGAAGAATTACATTCATTGGAAACACCAACTTCCTTTGTTTTCCAGCTACAACTGGAAGGAGGCTCCAACCCCCTAGTTTCTGCTACAACCTGAGGGAAGTTCCAACTCCCCAATTCTCTGGCTACAACCAAAAGGAGGCTACAACCCCCTATGTTCTCCGTCTACAATCGAAAGGTGGATACAGCCACCTATCCTAGCCTTTTCCAACCTCCCTGACGTATAAGTAAAATGATGGAACTATTGTCACACTATCACTGTGAGATATATTGTTTTAAACCTGTACCAATCAACCTGCACCAAATAACCTGTACCAATAACCTGAACCATGCATCAACCTGTACCTCAACCTGTAATCAACATGTACCATAAACAAGTGCATCAACCATGCACCAACCTGTACCAAACACCCTGTAATCAACCTGTGTCATAAATAAGTGCATCAACCATGCACCAACCTGTACCTCAACCTGTACCATGAACAAGTGCATCAACCATGTACCAAACCTGTCACAACAACTTGTCCAAAAAACCTATCACAACAACTTGTCTCATCAATCTTATCAACCAAATCATATCTACTCACCAAGATCAATCACCAATACAACTCTTAAATATGTGCATCAACCAAGCATAACACAACAACTCATAACCATCACCAAGATCAATATGTGCTTCTAATAATATAAATATGCTACACCATCCATAAACCATGTGTCAACAATACTACTAACAAGTGCCTCCAACCATGTACCAAGTATGTACAAATCATGTATCAACTACTCATCAACTATGACTCGTCAATATGTACCAACATCATCAACTATACACCTCATGTATGTGCCAATTCATTAACTACGTGTCTCAACCATGTACCCAACATGTACCTTAACCAAAGGCCCTCATCAATTTCATCATCCAAATATGATTTGTAACTTTGTAATAGACCTGTTGTATATGATCACATACTTGCAAACCTTCCTTAACTTTAACAACAAGAGACTAGCATTTTCATCAAACTTTTTTTTAGTCTCACGTGACTAGTTTTGGATTAGTCAACAACCCTAACTTCAAATAAGCATAACTATGTACCTGTAATGAATAAAGATCTGAAAATTATACACAATTTTCTTCAGTGTGTTTTATGCAATTCCTCCAGGTTTCACTACTTGGAAACTCTTAGAAAAGGATTTATAGCAAAAATGGAATACCTTGTTGAATTATGGCTTATTCTAGAGAGTGGCCTTGTAGAGCGTGCCCTGCACGGAATATTTGTTGAATAGATATGAAAATGTTACACAACATACTACAGACTGTACTATAACCAAAACATTTTTTCTTACTTAATTTGGATCTTTTGTGAATAATTTATGATGTTTTTACCCGAAACACTTGTTTTAGACTAGTTTCAAGACTAACCACAAACCCTATTTTCCACGGCATGTAACTCCAAAAATACAATGACCCACAAGCTGAATTTTTTACCACAGATACTTGGATATGTTTCCTCAATGGCCTAGCAATTTCACGGTCTGAATCATTCTAGAAAAAAAATTATTGCGAAAATGGTGAGATGACCTGTAAATAACATACCTTAGAAAGCATCATCAAAATAATTTATCTTCCCTTGAATTCCGACCTTCTTTTCTTCACCTTCCCTCTGAAATTCGACTTAGATATCCTTTGGTTACCTCAGTCACCTATAGATATTCAATATTCTCAAGTGTGATGTTAAATGAGAGAGCCTTGCCTCTTATTTATACTCTCCATCTTCTAGGTCACTTAACCTATTTTCCTCATTTTTAGGGTTAACCACTTTCCATAATTATAAAGTTCTCCGTTACTTTATCATTTGAATATTCCTCCTTGACTTTGTCACCTCACTTTATCATTTAAATAATCTTCTTTGATTTTTTCACTTCACTTTATTATTTAAATAATCCTTCTTGAATTTGTCACTTTACTTTATCATTTAAATAATAATTTCTTCTTTGCAAGCTCTTTGACTTCTTTGAACTTTTGGGGCTTCAAGCCAACATATGAGGGTCCTTCAACTTCGTAAGGCCATAACTCTCAAACCGTGAGGAGTTATGTAACGTTCCACATACTACCAGAAATGGCATGACATATACTATCCATATAGAATAGTCTTACCTTCAAATATATTAAAACTCATACCATTATACATGAAACAACCTTGGATCCATTACCCAAATATTTGTACTACCGGACTTTCTCCAAGGGTTGACATCAATCACTAAGGGTTGACATCAATATACAATATCACTCTCCAATAGTTGACATCAATGACAACCAACAATCCATACCAATTATCCATCAACCTAAGCCAGCTATCTGACAGGTATCGTCGAGGAGATTCATTTTGGGGGCTCAATTACAGCCTTTGGCTATCATTGAAAAGCTCAATCCCAAAAAACCTTCATTTAGGCCCTTGAAATGACCCCAGAAGTTTAAAACTACTAAAAGTAGTGAATTACCAAAATTGCCAGGAAACTATTTTGAGCCAGTTGGAAAAGCTGGGTGGCCACCAATATCCACTTGGATCAATCCTCTCTCCTTAATAAGCAATGGTCTCCATTGCGTTGAGTTCCCCCATCAGATGAGGAAATTTCTACTGAATTTGGCCCAGGGTGAGCCACTTGCCTTGGTGCAGGAGTTTCCCTGCTTTGATTACTCGATAAATTTGGATCCTTTATTGTCAAGTGCCCTTGATTTGTGTGTCCTCAATCTGATCACTATATGTCTGTTGTATGCAATCGAGGTTGAGCTCTATTGGTTTCAGTTGTTATGCTACTTCTGAGGTGTCCAATAATGGTGGGAAATAAGGGCGAAGGAGATCCACGTTGAACATTGGGTGCAAGCCAAGGAAAGGAGGAATGTTGAGCTCAAAATCATTATCCCCCATGGCCTTGGTGATGGTGTATGACCCATAATGGAGTGGGAAAAGCTTCCAATGGGGTCCTATAAGGCGTTCTTTCTACAAGTGAAACCAAACTTTTTTTCCCACCTGAAACTTATGTGGCACCTGATGTTGATCATGGCACTACTTGTACTTGTCATTGGAATTTTGTAGGATATATTGAACCTATTGGAAGATGTTTTGGATCCGCTCAATGAACCCGGTGGCTTTGTCAACTTCAGTTGGAGTAGGATATGAGTCAGTCGAGGTGACCACAAGGGGGAGTGAAACATCTATGGGACCCAATGGTTGGAATACCAACCCCACTTGAAAGGGGTTGTGTCCATTTGAGCTATGCAGGGCTCGGTTGTAGCTATGTTGGACATAAGGAAGGCTCTCATCCCATGTGCAAGGGTGCTTGGAATTATACATGCAAAGGATATGCACAATCATTCGATTTACAACCTCGGTTTGGCCATCTGTCTGGGGGTGGAAGGTTGTGGATTTGGTGAGCTTAGTGTCCAACAGTGACCAGATGATCAACTAGAATGTGATGAGAAATCGACTGTCCCAATCCGAGACAATGGTTTTTTGGATTCCAAATGTACCCAAACTCGTTCAAAGAAGATCTTGGCAGTGGCCTTTGTTGTGATTCTCTTCTTGCAGGCAACCAGAATCGTCATCTTAGAAAAGCGATCGACAACCACCAAAACACAGTCATGTCCCCACTTGGTGGACAGGAGGCCCGACATGTAGTCCATTGAGATGGATTCCCATGGCCTATCAGGAGTAAGAAGAGGGGTGTACATGCCCTGTTTCTTAGTGTCCGGTTTGGCAATAACGTAGGCAGTGCAGGACCTGATATACTTGTTGACCTCCTGTCGAAGTTTCGACCAGTAGAAATGTTTATGTAGCATCGCCACTGTCTTTTCAACGCCGAAGTGTCCTACCACCCGACTGTAGTGGGATTCCCAGATCATATTTGCTCGCTCGCTTGATGGAACACAGATATGGCCCAAACGACATAACAACCCATCCTGAAGATGGAAATTATCGACAACTGTGTTTTCCCCCAACATCTGGTAGGTGGTAGTGAAGTCTGGGTCTGTCTCATAGAGTTGGTTCCATCCAGAGGTCTCATGGCTGCAAGAGTCTAGCACTGTGGTGAGTGTCACGACTAGCGGTCTGTTGAGGCAGTCAGCGACATGATTGGTGCTTCTTGTTTTATACTTTATGTTGAGGTGGAATTGTTGCAAGTACGTGGACCACTTTTGATGGCGGTCATTCTGCAATTTTCCTTGTGTCTGCATGAACTACAATGGCTTATGATCAGTGTGGATGACTACCTCCTTCCCAAGAATGTAATGTCTCCACTAGCGGCAGGCTTGCACAATGGATTACATTTATTTGTCGTAAGTAGGGTACTTACGGATAAAATCTAATAGTGTCTCACTATGATAGGCCATGGGGTGGTTGTGTTGAGTGAGAAAGGTGCCCATGGCATAGTCTAAAGCATTTGTATCGATCTCAAAGGGATGTTGTAGGTATGGTAGTGAAAGTACTGGGTCTGAGCACAAGCGTTGTTTCAAATCCTCGAACGCTTGTTGTTGGGACCGACCCCACACAAATTTCACCTTACCACCACCCCTGGTTATTTGGTTGAGGGCCCATGCTATATGGGAGAATCCCAACACGAACCTATGGTAGAAATTGGCAAGGCCCAAGAAGATCTGAAGCTCAGTGAGTGTGGTTGGGTTTGGCCAGTCATGGATGACTTGGATCTTGGCTGGATCCACATGTACACCATGATGGTCAACGATGTAGCCCAAGTAATGGACGATGTCCATGCCGAAGGAGCATTTTTCGAAGTTGGCGTATAGCTTGTGCTGTCACAGGGTGTGCAAAACCTGTTGAATATGTTGCAAGTGTTCGACCCAAGTCTTGTTGTAAATGAGAATGCCATCTAGATACAGCACTAAAAAATTATCATTGAATGGTCACAGGTTATCATCCATCATCCTCATGAAAGTGGCTGGAGAATTTGTCAAACCAAAGGGCATGAGAAACCACTCAAAAAGGCCTTCCTTTGACTTGAAGGCGGTCTTCCATATATTTGTTTGTTCTATCGAGACCTAGTGGTAGCCAGACTTCAGATCAATCTTATTGAAGTATTTGGCCCCTGTGAGTTGATCAAGGAGGTCGTTGATTCAAGGAATCAGGTACCAGTTTCTGACTGTGATTTTATTCAGATCCCGGTAAGCAATGCAGAGTCGCCAAGTTCCATATTTCTTCTATACCATCACGATTGGGCTCCCGCAAGGTGATGAGATGGGATGGATGTGATCCTTGTGGAGTAGTTCTTGGATCTATTGCTTGATCTCCTCATTCTCTAACAGAGATCGGCGATAGACTGGCCCATTAGGCAACAATGCACCAGGGGTCAGATCAATGGGGTGCTTGACCTGGCAGTGCAGAGGTACCCCAGTAGGTGAGGAGAAGATATCTGAGTATTCTTCCACGACCTTATCTACTTGCTTTTGCTATGTGGAGAGGTCAGTCGCAGAGACCTTGGATGTGGTTGTGATCTTTTGCTCATTCTGAGAGCAAATCACAAAAAAGACAAACTTCCCTTTCTGAGAGATGACCTTCCTGCATTTATTAGTAGAGATCAAGGAAATATCACTAGGTGGGATTACCTCTGGTATCTTGTACATTTTTTTGTTCAATGTAATAATAACACTACGAGGCCTAGACTCATATACAACATGAAATTTCCATAAATAAGGTTGGCCCAAAAGAACATCACAAACTTCGAGAGGAACAACATCACACAATACCTCATCTTTGAATGGCTTGATGTCGTACAACAATCGACACTGTTGGCTGACATGGAGATTGCTTCCTTGGCGAAGCCATCCAATGGTGTAGGGTTGTGGGTGGGGCATTGTCAATAGGGCCAGCTGCTTGATGACCTCTGTTGATCTGAGGTTCTTATGTCTATCACTATCAACAATGAAGTGCAGCGGGGTGACTTTTACCCATATCTCTGAATGGAAGATGCGCTCTCCTTCTTCTGGCTCGTCTGGTTCACCAGGATGGAGCTTGGTGGTAGTAACAGTGGCACTAGGTTCTGCGTCAATGATCTGTCTTCCCCTTTCTAGTTCTAACTCAGAGTCAGAACCCGCATCTGATTCAGAGGATTTCACTTTGGCCACTAGCGACTGCTTTGAGCAGCGGTCGACAGTGTTATGCCAAGGGCTCTTATGGAAGTCGCACCACTTCCCAGTATATTTCTTTGTCTTTCTGGTGTCTTAATTTTCTTGTAGATTGTACTGGTTGTCCTGATAATGTCCATCTTTGCTCCGTCCTTTGTTCTATGGGTTGGGGCTGCCCTTTCCTGGCTTTTGTTGTGAGGGGTTCCCAGGCCCAAATTGCTGCATATTTTGTTTGAGCTTCTTCTCGATTTTGACGACATATCGGTAGTCCACGCCCAAGGATGAGATGTCCAAAAATTCCATTTCAATATGGATGTATCTATGCAAGGCACCATGATACTTGAGCACCAGATGTCGCTCTGAATCTTTGATACCCAGCTTGGTGCGNATGAAAGATATTTGTGAAATCTAGCACTGTTTGGTCTCTTTCTTGTCGCAGTGTGGTCCATTTGGTATACAAGTTCTCATAACTTCTGACAGAGTAGTATTGTTCCTTAATAGCATGCCTGAAGTATTCCCAAGTGGTTGTGACTATAAATAATGAGGGTTCCTCTATTTTCTTTTGCTCACAGAATGTTTCCCACCAATATTTGACATGGGGAACGGCTTTGGGGAGTGCATAAGTAATCTTTTCTCTATTCGAAAAGTTATGGACAGAAAAATACCCTTCTAGTAGATTCAACCACTTTTCCACAACATCTGCATCTATCTGACCTTCAAATATAGGAATATCAAAGTTTATTTGTGCCTTGAAGGGGGCGACGCCTCTTCTCAAAGAAGATGTGTCGTCTGTTGGTAGTCGTCAAAGGATTTGAGTGAAACTATCCATCATCTCATTCCTTTGTTGCGTGAGAGCTTCCTCAAGAAACATTTTGAAAGGATCTCTTGTCCCATCATCTTTCTTTTCTCCTGCCATGAGAGGTCGCTTAGGCATGCAAGAGATTTTTTCCTCAAGAGAAACAAGCTCGAGACCCAACTCTTTATACTCTGACCTCGTTGGGGACATGCATTAAGATGACAAGGATCAAACCACTCTGATACCACTAATCCGGATTTTATGAGTTGTATGAAATGACTACAGATTATTAACAAGTGCTTAACATAAAATCACAAAGATACAGTAAAACTTGTTTTTTATTCAATAAGGAAATAAGCTGAAACTGTAAAATGCAGCGGAAAACAAGCTTGTTGGAATGGTGGCGGCTTATCTCTGAGAAGAGATGCGATGACTACGCTCGTTCGCAAGAAGAATATTACAATGAGACTCTGAAGGAATTTTTACAATAAACAAGAATGTCAAAAACCCTAAACATCCAAAAACCTAACCCTAGGAGATGAAGCGCCAAAAGTCATGTGGGCCCTGTTCGGGTAAGTTAGTACATCAACTTCCCAGGGTCGTAACTTTTGCATACGATCTTCATTTGGGGCGCACGATAGATCGTTGGAAAGGTATCGTCAAGGATATTAATTTTGGGGGCTCAATTAGAGCCTTTTGCTATCTTTGAGAAGATCAATCCAAAAAAACCTTCATTTAGGGCCTCAAAATGGCCCCGGAAGTTAAAAACTACTAAAAATAGTAAATTACCAAAATTGCCAGAAAACTATTTTGAGCCAGTTGGAAAACATGGGTGGCCACCAATATCCACCTTGATCATGTATTATGCTAAGTTATATGCTAACATTCTATATAATTTCCATATGCTTGTGTATCTTGGTTGTTGAGGACAAGTTGTAGGTATAAAGCTTTGGATCACGTGCTCAACAATGGTCTTCTTCGAACGTCCGGATGAGGTAGGATTCTATCCTTCTCTTGTTAGAATTTTCATTTATATAGAATACTTTAGATTAGATTTAATTTATGGGTGTTTTTTCGTTTTTTGTGGTCTTCCCTTAGCCATAGAGAGATTTTCCTCGTAACAGAAATGAGAGAGATCATCCATGAAATTCAAGATATACCTTTCACTTGCTACGGAAGGCAGATTGATGCAACATATATCACTGTGAACCATATCCAGGAGGGTATGTGTTCACCACGCTTTTCCAGAGTCAAAAGGTGTCTGGTGATGCTTTCCAATCACACATCTTTTACAGAATCCATAAGGGGGAAAAACTTTAGGTAAACCAACAACCATATTCCGAGTTGTCATCGACTACATACTTTGAAAATTTAAATATCTGAATTGTTCATGCCAAGTTTGACTTCATTCATTGATGTGAACACAAGCGTAGTCAGTTCAAATTCAGTTCAAATCATGTCACATAATTTATACAAACTGTCTGAAGAAATTGAGCACGCAATATTAGGACAAGAACACACAAGACAAGAGACACAAGAAGTGGTGGAAAATGCCTCAAAACATATTCACAACATTATATTCATTGTAATGATACAAATATATAATACAATAATGTAACCATCTCAATTTATCTCACATCGACACCTCATTGGGAGATTAGGTAGAAGGCAAAATAGGAATCTAGAAACACACTTAAGATAATAATTATATCCTAGAATGTGAAATATACAAAGCTGGTATACTAGGACTTCATGATTATATATGAGTAAGAGGATAACATTCCCCCCTCAATATTATGTTTGAAAAATATACCATTATAGTAGTAATCACTAGTATCATCTCCAAATCTTCATCCTAAAAATACCGAGTTGAGCCTCGATGAAGAACTGCTTGAAAAACCGCCAAATAAGAATGCTAAAAAATCTGGAAAATCTCCCTGTGTAATCATGTGAGCCAGAATTTCTTCCATTTGTTCACTAATATGAACCCCAATATGATGAGAGTGAACCAAGAGAAGTGAATCAGTTGCATGTTTGACACATCCCTGAAAATGCATGACAACTCAAGCAATGCCAAGCTGCAATGCAGAAGGATCTCGATGTCCTATGTTAGGTCGAATGACCATCTAAGTGAACCAAATTTCCACATCATTGCTCTCAAAATCAACATTCAATTGCAAGTCATTGAACCATAATTCTACCAAAGTCTTCCATCTACAAACTACATTTTCCCATCTAGAAAATTGGATGCTTGTCTGGCATAATTTTTGTCGAAACTTGTAGTCTGAAAACCATATTCAATTCCATCATTAATTCCCCCCTTTGTCAGCTAAAAGGAGAGACCAAAAGTGGTTTCAAGAACCATCTTCACTGGATTTTTGAACTCTCCCCCCTTAAGGTGCATAAGAGTTACATTATTGTACTCCCCCCTCTAGGCTCAAGAGAGTACCTTACTTATTTCATTTTTGTACAACACAAAGTGGGCATGTGGAAACAACCACATGTTATCTCATCCTATGAAGGCCATGCTTAAAAGTTACACCATAAGGGGACCAATTTGGACTTATATACCCTTATGTCAAGTACAAAAAAGGTTATGTGTTGTAATATTGGTCTTTACTCAAGATTGAATTCTACAGTAAGACTTATATAATCACTTGGATATTGATTCCCACTGCCAAGGATCGATCCACTCATAGTGAATCTTCAATCTTACAGGTTTATTCAATGTTGAACATATTTATGAATAATGGTTATGCTTGCCACAATGCTGGCAAGGAGGGAGACCAAAACATTGATTCTCCATGTGACCAACTCAATTGCAATGTTGGCATTTAACATTATGATGTTGAACTATAACAGGTGAAGTCAAATCTTCTTGAAGGAATCCAATACTTTGGATCTAGATTGGTCTGGAATAATCAGGAATATGAAACATAACTTTTTGTCATATCCAAGTCTTGTTTTTTGCTTGTTGTTGTTGATTTCTTCCCAAGGTCCGATGATGGGCTTGGAAAGAGTAGTATGAAATCGATCATATTGAGCTTGAACAACTTCATTTTCATTTTCATATGGAGTTGTCTTGTAGAGTTTATTTGGAGTTCACTACTGATTTGTATGACCATTATCATCATCGTCATAGAGAAGATTGTTCTGAACAAAAACTAGTTCATAACACTTCAATGGCTATTGATTTTTTAGATCTATCAACTTATCATTCAGTAGTTGGGGTATTGCTTGAAGGATTCTAACTTTAGCTTGCGTCACTTGCAAACAATTTAGCATTTATTGAAGAGTATATTTGTGAAGTATGACTATATTATCTTCAACAACGTTTAATAGAGTGTTCAACAACTCTAATAATTCTAGATTTCACTCCATTTGAAGAACTAAAATATGCCTCCTTGAACTTCACACTCGCTTGAATTTGTTTCCGACAAGTGAGAGGTGTCGATTACTAGTGAAAATGCACCCAAAATTGTGATTTTACAATGATTGTTTGACAGGCACAACAATTGGAATTTGAACTCAAAAAAATAGAGGGTGGCGGATTAAAAAGTCAACCTACTTACAAAAAGACTATTTTTAAGTTACAATTATTGTTTATTCCAAAGTTGAATTGATCTTCAAATTTTAATTCATTGACGATGCTTTGAGTCATTGATTGTGAGCTTGATGTGTCCATTGTTGAAGTGATTGTGAATTTGATATATGTGTTCCTTGTCGATCACTTGTGCTTGATTATCATAAATTTGTGTGCCTGAATTTGATTTCCTTGTACTAAATGTGTGTAGTGTTTTAAATGAAAAACTGTGAGTGTGTCAAAACTAGACACAAAATAATAATCCAAAACAATAACCACCATTCATAGGAACAATGTCCCTAAACCCCCTTATTCAATTTTAGGTTGGTTTATGACATGAGCCAAATAAAACAATTTTATTATGGTATCTTTGTTAGGATCACAATTGTGTTCTCGAATACGATAAGAGATCCTTCAATGGTCTTCATGAGCTTCACAACTTATCTCTATTTAATATATTTGCCTCGTAACCCTTTTCAACAAAAAAACCCTCCCTAACAAGACTTCAAACATCTTATCTCATCTTACCTCAAGCATGCATGATTACAATGATATTTCCCTTTGAATAAGGAARTAAATACTTTTGAATGAGACTTTTTATGACTAAGACATTAGAATTGTCAAATTACACAAAGTCAACATGCACACATTATGTAATCTTCACATAATTTTGTCCCAAATAACATAATCCAACTACACTATCCCACTTCATTAGGATTTTGAAATTATGGATCGCGACATTGGTTCTGCAAAGCAACAACGTGGGCTTCTTCTCCTCATAACAATTTTTTGTTTTTGTATTGGATTTTGATCAACTTTGAGGCCCATGAGCCATGGTAGTGGGAAGATCAGTTTGTGGAGAAGACCAATATTATCACTTGTCTCTTTTTTCGATCTCTCTCCCCATTTCCAGATCTGGGTTGTTGTGTATGCAGGTCGTAATGTAAGTCGAAGGGGAAAATCATTGATGAATTGTTGATGTAAAATGTTGGGAAAATCAACACATGGGTGAACAATATCGAGACAACATGCCACAAAAGAAACTTGGAAGCGTTGCAGACCTCATGAAACACAGAAAATGAAGCGTGATTAATCACGTAGATCGTTGGGTGCTTGATTACTTGAGGGAGTGCTTGAGATTGTAGATATGGAAGATCACTCTTGTCTTTTTTTATGAATTCAAGATTGAATTTTTCACCTTCCAATCCTTTATGAAATTATCAAACCTTCCATGGAGCACTACCATGGAATCATCACGTCCTTAAGACTAAAGTATCTTTGAAATCAATTGAAGAAATTAAGCACACAATATCAGGACAAGAACACACAAGACAAGACACAGAAGAAGTGGTGGAAAAGGCCTCAATTCATCTTCACAACATTGTGTTCATTGTAATGATACAAATATATAATACAATAATGAAACCACCTCAATTTCTCTCACATCAACACCTCGTCGGAAGATAAGGTAGGAGGAAAATTAGGAATCTAGAAACACACTTAGGATAACAACTATATCCTAGAATGTGAAATATACAAAGGTGGTATACTAGGAATTCATGATTGTATATGAGTAAGAGAATAACATTTTCCTTTGGGTTGAGAAACCCTCCGATGACAATCAAACGACCTTACTTCAAATCTTGAACAAAGAACCAATTTGGCCAAAACTCCACAATCTTACATGTCTATGTTAACTGAGAAACATACAATAGATTGGAACTAATGTTCAGTAAATGATAGATGTCTACAATTCTTCCATATCGATAGGAAACATCACCTTGACCAATAATATCAAGAGAAAAATCATCAGCAACATAAATATTTCTCTCCTTAGCTTAATTCAAGGAGGTGAACAAGGAAGTGTCCTTAGCCATGTGATGAGTGCACCCAGAGTTGACTATCCATTCATTCTGTGTCGAGTGAGACAGTAAGGCTTAAGAAGTTCTGACTTGGAAGATAAAATTATCAGTGGTTTAGAGAACAATGAACATGTCTCCTTCAAGGAATTTAATCTTCTCCTCTAAGTCATCTCTCTTTTTGTAGAATACCTTCTCCACATGTCCAATCTTTCCACAGTACTGAAATGTCTTCTTCTTTCAACTTTTACGAGGTGCATCTATCTTCCCTTTAGGTTTTTGGTCGAGGCCTCTAGGTCTTTGTATAGAGGTATCAAACCATCCTCTTTCCTTGTGATTTGGCTTTCCCTTTCCCTTGAGCAAGTGGGCTTGATGTTTACCACTAATCTTGCCTCCATCAAGCAATATGTGTTGCGTGATTAAAAGATGACAACAAGCTTCAAATGTGTAATCCTTACCATCTTACTTGCATTTCTGATAGTTGGTGAGGAAAGTAACAATGAACACGACAATTGGTGTTCTCAAGTTCATCAAGTCCAACTCAATGAGTTCTCCATATTTCTTCTGCTAATTCTTTCCACATTCGCCCAATTTCAATTGTAATTCCTTCACATGCGCCAAATCGTCCTCTATTTTGTCAAAAGAATGAGGATCAAGAGATATCAACTCTTTCTCCAATTGCATGACGCGGATTTTATCGACTATGTCGATCAATGTCTTCAAATTCTTCCATACTTGATGAGGGAAGTCGATACCACTAATGTGAAAACAAATCTCCCGCAAGATATAGGTCATGATGACCCCTACATCCTCATCCTTCTTTCCATGAACAATGAACTTTTCCTAATTTTCTATTGGATTGGAATCAGAACCTTCATATATTTCCATGGTGCTTTACTTTTCAGTAGGGTTTCCATGTCTCGCTCCCATACTACATAATTTGATCCATTCATAATTACGGGATCGATCTTTGAAGCGATCTTCGATATCTAGAAAGATCATATCTGATTCCACAAGTTACAGTCTGCAAATCATCGGCCTCGAGTCAATCATACAAAAGATCAGACTTGGTACGATTTGCGAACAACATGCGAGGTTTCAAACCATCAACTATGATACGATGTTGGGGATTGGGTGTAATTGGATATGAAACAAATAAATAGAATTGTAGATAATCGAACAGAAATAATTTTTTGAATACAAAAGGTGGTGGCTAAAGAAATCGTTACAACACTTAAGCATAATGCATTGTGATTAGAACATCACAATGCATATTGTACATATTGTACAAAACAATGATATCGGCATGATGATAATGACCCATCGGTTATGTTATTTATAGCTTCAAGATCTAACCAACTTCCTTGAAATCGGGAGGATCTTATACACATATAATCATCATGTTAATATTATGGTAGCTGCGGGAGGTATTTACCTCCACGTGTGAACCTGACGAGAATAGAAGACTCCGGAAAGCAAGAGAAAAACCTAATGAGTTGGATAATAACCCTAGAAGTCTTGTCGGCTCAAGAAGATAAATAATATTAGGTTATTAGCCTCCAAGAGAAGAAGTCGGCCAGAAATAATAATAATATACTGAATAGACACATATCCAGAAGGATAGGTCAGCCCCAACAAA
>JASDQU010292537.1:0-12148 GCA_032191745.1 Picea mariana
TCAAATCCCATGTATAAAACTATATTTTTTGGTTTATGTTATGTATGTAATAATTTTGGACATAAAGCTATGAAATGCAGAGCTAACAAGAGGAACGTAAGAAAATTTGAAAGTCATACACAAAAGGGTTATCCAAGAAGGCCTAGTGAAACACAAAGAAGAAGTTACAACAGGTTTGAATCTTTGAGCACTGAAGTGGAATGCTACAAATGTAATAAATTTGGACACATGGCCAAACATTGCAGAATGACAGTCCCTCCTAGAGAACCACAACAGAACAAAAACAATCACAGATAGGAACCTTAGAAAGAATATGGATAAGAAAGCAGAATCAGTATAGCAATGAAGAATGCACACTCTCTCTACAAGCTAAGCGGAAGAAACATGGTTGGTATGTTGACAATCCATTCAAAACACATGACAGGTGATAGAGATAGGTTTTTTACATTAATAAAGGAAAGAGATGGACTGGTCTCCTTCGGAAATGATCATTCAGCTAAAATAATTAGAAAAGGCACAGTCAGAATTGGGAACAAGAATACCAAGGAAGAAAATGTTCTACTAGTAGAAGATATGAAACATAATCTTCTAAGTGTGAGTCAAATGTTTGACCAAGTTCATAAAGTTACTTTTGATTCACAAAAGTGTGAGATAAGAAAAGAAAAGAAAAGAAGGTTCAGGAAAATTGATTGCAACAACTGCAAGAACTTTAAGCAACATATATGTATTAAGTGAAATTGGAAATGAAAAGTGTTTCCTAGGAAAGGAAAATGAAATTTGGCTATGGAACAAAAGAATGGGTCATATACATTTTGATAACCTTGTCAAATTCAGTAAGAGGGAAGAAGTTAGAGAAATGCCCCAGATCACGAAACAAACCAACACTTTATGCAAGCATTGTCAACAAGGAAAGCAAACAAAGACAAGGTTCAAATCAAAGGAATATTCAACGACAAGACCATTGGAAATTGTGCATACTGATCTAGTTGGACCAACTACAACAAAGGGTTTAAATGGTGAGAAATACTTTATGTTTTTAGTTGATGATTATACAAGAATGAATGCAGTTTTATTTCTCAAGAATAAGTCAGAAGATTTTGAAAACTTCAAGGTCTACAAGGAAATGGTTGAAAATGAAATGGATTCAAAGATCAAATGCTTCAGATCTAATAATGGAGGAGAGTTCACTTCAAAGGAATTTATGGACTATTGCAACATGCATGGAATAAAAATGCAATTCTTCGTTGCTAAGACACCTCAACATAATGGAGTTGTTGAAAGAAAGAACATGATAGTACATGAAATGGCTCGAACAATGCTAATGGCTTCCAAATTGAAAGATATATTTTTGACACAGGCAATGCATACAATAGTTCACATTCAAAATAGAGTAATGCTCAGAAACAACACTGACAAAACTCCCTATGAGCTATGGAAAGGAAGACCAACAAATGTGAAGCACTTCAAAGTTTTTGGAAGAAAATGCTACATTAAAAGAGAAGATGGCAGAATAGGAAAGTTTGACTCTTGTGTGGACAAATGAGTACTTGTTGGTTACTCAAGTACAAGGAAAGCATACAAGTGTTACAACCTGATATTGAAAAAGTTGTGGAAAGCATCAACGTAACAATTGATGAAACAAGTAGACAAGAATTGAAGGAAGAAGAAAACAAATCAATGGAACAACTTTACGAACAACAAGAAGAAGATGAAAAAGAAGTAGAAGGGGAAGATGAAGAGGATCAGACATAAGAAAAAGAGCAAGCTCAACAAGTGCCTCCAAAGACACCTAGCAGACAAGTACAGAAGAATCATCCT
This sequence comes from Picea mariana, assembly GCA_032191745.1. Lineage (NCBI taxonomy): Eukaryota > Viridiplantae > Streptophyta > Pinopsida > Pinales > Pinaceae > Picea > Picea mariana. The sequence continues at coordinate 1,819 of JASDQU010292537.1, forward strand.
TCAGATCAGATTATCGGAAACAAAGATGCAGGAGTTGAGACTAGAAGAAGAATCCATTCACCAGAACAAACAAACCTAGCACTCTCATCTATGATTGAACCAACGTGTTTTGAAGAGACGAACAAGGATGAATTTTGGAATAAGGCCATGGATGAAGAATAGGATCAAATAGAGAAACATGACACTTGGGAATTGGTTTTTAGACCAAAGAATAAGAATGTGATCAACACAAAGTGGGTTTTCAATAATAAATTGAATGAATATGGACAAGTTACAAGGAACAAATCTAGATTGGCATGTAAAGGATATGCACAGGTTGAAGGAATCAAATTTGAAGAGACATTTTCCCCAGTTGCCATAATGGAAGGAATCTGATTTCTTTTAGCTTATGCATGCTCCAAAAATATTAAAGTGTATCATATGGACATAAAAACAACTTTTTTGAATGGGAAACTTGAAGAAGACGTCTACATTGAACAACCAAAAGGATTTTAGTTGTCATAGAATGCAAATTATGTGTGTAAATTAAAGAAGACCTTGTATGGTCTAAAACAGGTCCTAGAGCATCATACTCTAGACTAGATAAATATCTACAACAAACAGGGTTCAAAAAAGGAAGTGTAGACAACAACCTATACATCAAGGTAACTCAATATAGTATTTTATTAATTGAAGTTTATGTTGATGATATTATTTTTGGAAGTATTGATGACAGGTTAAGCCAAAAATTTGCAAAGGACATGTATAATGAATTTGAAATGTCATTACTTGGAGAACTGTCATTCTTTATGGGTCTTCAGATACGTCAAAGCAATCGATGAATTTTTATTTCTCAAACCAAGTATATCAGAGAAATGCTAAAGAGGTTCATAATGGAAGATTGCAAACCAATTATCACTCCCATGCAAACTAGTTGCAAGTTGAGAAAAGATGATGATTCAAAGTCTACAGATCAGAGGCAATGCAGGTCAATGATTGGAATCCTACTATATGTGACAACATCTAGACCATATGTAATGCAAGAAGTTGGATAGGTGGCACAATTTCAAAAAACACCAAAGGAATCACATGTATTATTAGTGAAAAGGATTTTTCAGATATCTCAAAGGAACAAAAGAGTTTGGATTATGGTATCCAAAATGAAAGGATCTATCACTTATTGCCTACACATATGCATATTGAGCAGGTTGCATTGATGACCGACGAAGCACCAGTGGAGAAATGTTCTACTTGGGTGAGTGTTTAGTATCATGGCTAAGCAATAAACAATCATCAATATCTTTATCTATAGTCAAGGAAGAGTATATTGCAGCAACAACATGTTGTACACAGGTTCTATGGATGAAAAAAACTATGAAAAATATATAGGTTGAGTATGATGAACCTATTCCAATCTATTGTGATAATACAAGAGTTATTAGTATCTCAAAGAAACCGGTGATTCACTCTAAGAAGAAGCACATTCCAATCAAGTATCACTTTCTATGGGAATAGGTTGCAGAAAAGAACATTAGAGTTGAATATGTGGGCACAAAATAAAAAGTGGCAGACATCTTTACAAAACCGCTTCCATGGGAAGCTTTTGAGTATCTTCGCCAGAGACTTAGAGTTAATTCTACTCCAAAATGAATGCTTATCTTATATGTTTTAGATGTACATGAGGAAGCACCATAAAGAGGACAGTTCAGGTTGGGAGATCAAACGAGTCATTTAGGAGGAGCATCCCTGGATGGAAAGATACCTTTGCAATTGATGACAAAGGGGGAGATATTTATTAGATGCATAAGATAGAGGCATGGTTCCAGGGGGCGCATTGGTCATATAGATGCAGAGGATAGAGGCATGGTTCCAGGGTGAGCATGAGTGATATGATTTCAATATTGCATCAAAGTGTTTCCATCAATGCCAAAGGGGGAGATTTTTTATTAATTGGGTTGGTTTTCATTGATGTCAACCCTTGAAGAAAGTCTGGTACTGAATTCTGGTAGAACATGGTTTGGGTAATGGAACCAAGTTTTTTTGATGTATAATGGTATGAATTTTGATATATTTGCAGGTAAGACTATTCTAGATGAATAATACATGTCATGCCATCTCCGGTTCTATATGGAACGTCACATAAATCCTCACGATTAGAGAGTTATGACCATGTGAAGTTGGAGGACCCTCATGAGTCATCTAGAAGCCCCAAAAAGCCAAAGTGTTTGAATTTTTTTTTATTTAAATAATAAATTTAATGGAGAACTGCCTAAAATAAGGAAAGTGGGATGCTACATGAAAGTATAAATAAGAGGTAAGGCTCTCTCATTTAATTACACTTGAACACATTGAATATCTTTTGTTGTGTAAGGCTTATTGCAAGTACTCATTGATACATCCGAAGTTGAGAAAGTCGGAGGTAGTACGAAGGGTTGACGACGAAAGTTTCACAATTATAGGGAATACAAAAAAAACCTAATTTATGAGGTGTACACGGGTTGATAGTGTATTAGGGTGCATACATACGTGGGTTGGTAGTGTATTAGGGTGCGTACATGTGGGTAAAGCCATGGAAACTTGAGAAGATGAAGATGCATAGATTCTATATTTTAAGATCAAGCTCCCAAGAACGTCTGCAGTGCTTAGATACATGAGATCTATCCATTGGTTCAAAAGGTATTTCTTATTTCTATGAATAGTTGTATTTTGATGTTATGGAGATTTGAGGATTCTCCCTAGAGAGACTAGTGGCTGCATGAGATCTTCTATATAAGTCAGATCTACCGAAATGCAGTGTTGGTATAATTTATCATTGAGACATCTTGTTAGAGTTTTGGCACATCTTGTATTTCTTGGCACACGACTAAGGTTTTTTATGGTACATAGTTGAGAGCTTGTATTTGTGAAGTGGTTGATGTATTGAAAGGATGAATACCAAAAAAGGTTTGATGTATGGATCATGTGAGGGATATCATACTTGTTTATGATTACACACACTCATATGGCACATGACTAGAGAGCGATATAGATTTTTTGGGTAAATATTATGTATGAGGATGCATGCACATGGTACAGTTACAGTCTAGATATAGTGACAGGTTGCAGATCTATGTGAAAGAAGTTGCAGAGGGTCGAAAGTTTTCAGAAAAAGAAAACCCTAGTTTCCAGAAGGTATACACAGGTTGCATAACAGACAAGAGGCATACATATGCAGTTTGTTGTATAGATAGGGTGCATACATATGCATGTTGTAGAACTACAGGTCATGTATCCCTAGTTTCAAAAAGCATACACAGGATGCATAGCAGACAGAATGCGTACATACGCAGTATGTTGCACAGATAGGGCACGTACATACGTAGGTTGCAGAACTACAGGTCGCGTATCTATTGTATTTTTGTTGATACATGTTCATTTTAGGTACAAATTGATTACAGGGAAGTTGTACAGGTTGGCTACAGGTCAGTGGTACAGGTTGATATAGTTGTACAATGGTATATCTCACAGCGGTAGTGTGAAAGTGGTTCCATAATTCTACTTCTACTTCAAGGCGGTTGGACAGGGCAAGGACAGGTGGTTGTAGCCACCTTCCGATTATAGATGGAGAACATAGGGGGTTGTATCCTCCTTCTGGTTGTATCCCGAGAATTGGGGAGTTAGTGCTTCCAATGAATGTAATTCTTCAAGACATACAAGAAAAAGCATTCTGTGGTTTTCTCCCAATTTGGGTTTCCACGTAAAAACACTGGTGTACTATGCATGTGTATGATTGTTCATTTGCTAATTTTTTATTTACTCTGCAAATATTGGATGATAATGCTACATTGATATAATAACACTTGCATTATATGGTTAAAAAGGATTAAATTGATCCATTATTGATTCACCCCCCCTCTTAGTAATCCAACACAAGGCACAGATTACGTGTGGCCCCTTCAGTGGGTGACACATGTCATATTCAAATGGGCACATAGGGTGTGTGAAAAGTACGAATCAAGGTGACACATGGCACGTCAAACGGGGGTCCACGCCACCCTAGGTGAAATCAACGTGCCACATCACTCCAGACTGATAGCCTTCCAACTCCCTTAGATCTCACAATCGAGATGCATCCACGTAGATCCATTGATATATGCCCTATGTTACTTTGTAACTTTGGCGTTTGGGGGATTCTCTATGTAACTTCCTCTTTTTTCCTAGAGTGGACAGCACCAGGCTGACCACAATCTATATTTGATGGTCAGGAATGACCCCGCAACGTCCTCAGATATACGACTCTTGTCACTTCACGAGTTCGACATTTGAAATTTTTTCTCTCTTACCACCCCCTTTCTCCTGAAGTGGCCAACGTCGGACTAACCGCAACATGGATCCAACGTCTAGGAAAAAATCCTGAAGCGTCCCTAGATCTATGGTTCTTGTTAATATGTATCTCTGTCATTCAAGGGTTTTGACATTATGACATCGTTGTTCTCCCTAAGGGGTCAATGACGGACTAACCCCAGTGTAGATCCAATAGTTAGGAAAGATCCTGAGAATCCTCGGATCTATGATTCACATGACTTCGAGACCGGTAAGTGGATCAAGCTTTAATAGTGGGGTAGATCCCACGGTCACGGTTAGGGAAACCGCCATATGTCATTCAACCTCGTGGGTAACCGTAGAAACAAGTTTCCTTCGGCAAGTTTGAAAATGATATGGCCATAACACGTCAGAGCTCTAAGCTCCCAGAGTTTCGAAGCTAAAAAATCTTAACTCCTTTCGGGCCTAGTGCAGGGTTCCCAAATCCTAGTCATATGGATTCTTAGACAAGCCTCCAGGATGCACACTCAACACTTATCCATGATTCAGCTAGAACCATGGACATAAGCCCTCGGTCACACAGGCTAAGGGTTTGAAGAAGATGCCCTCCTTCCACAGAGTTAGAACTTAGTATTCCCATGAAGGAAAATTCGAGAGTTCGACAGAACTTAAGTATTCTAGTTAACTCTACTGCGACTCTCTTGCATTACAAGGTCAATCCTTGGGAAGAATTCCCTTAGGAAATTTCCATCTAGTGTAGAAATCCTATCTTATACTTAAACTTGCTTACATACCCATGTCCCATATCTCTCTAGCTTCTAAGTTGAGGAAAACAAAAGATCATTCAAAAGCATGGGTTCACAAAAAACAATAAGCATGTATACCTTAATCATTCCATACAAATTTTATTGATAGACATGTATATTCAATCATCATTTCAATTCTAGTATGCAAGTATAAGAATACTTATAATGAAAACCAGATGTTGAAGGAATTGCTAAGAGGGGTGTTTGTTTCCACCCAATCATAGGCACAACCACTCTTGAATGGATTTACCATTGGCCACCCCCTAGCTAAACCATGATGCTCTGAGAGAGACTCTTTCTTCTTTCTCTACATCAGTCAGGGACAAAGGTTACTCTCCTCCTCCCAAAGGAACGTGGCAGAATTGTTTTCTCTCTACGAATCAAGGGGTTATGCAATGAGTACTTCCATAGTCACTCATCTTATTTGTAGCTTTGTTTATCAACTTGGACTGAAAACATTTCCAGTATCTTATTGCATCCAGAACAAATTTATTTCTTGGTTCTCATTCGAACCCTTGATTTCTTAAAAGAACGAATACTTCATGTTGGAGTTTTGATCATTATGAGGTCAATTCCTTCTTTCTTTCTTTTCCACTTCCTTCTTGATGTCTTTATCTCTATAGCCTATGATTTTAAAGACCTTGGTTAGGTGGTATATATCTTCTTCAATATGTTCCTTATYAGATATTCGTGTTTCCATTATGGAAAAGGTATTAAGARCCCCCATCTTATGAGAAGGGTGGTGGTGTGAGTCAACATGAAGGTAGTTTTCTGTGTGATTTTTCTTCATGAAGAATTTGTGCCCAAGCATTCCATCTTGTTTCCTGGTGATTAGTACATCTAGGAAGGGTATGCTTTCATTTTCTTGTAGTTCCATGGTAAATTTGATGTCCTCAAAATTTCCATTGAGGTGCTCGAAGAATTTTTTTGTTTGTCTTTGCCATGAGGACACTTGATGTTGGTATAATTAACATACCTTTTCCATCCATTAGTTTTAGGGGGTATGATTCAAGGGAACTTTTATCAAAATTCTCCATGAAGAGGTTGGTTACAATTGGGGATAGAGGGGATACCATGGCCACCCTACTTGTTTTTTCAAAAACCTCTCCTTTGAAGCTAAAATAGGTTGATCTTAGACAAACTTATGACATTTTGGTTGTTCCAGGGTCTTCTACTTCATTTATAACTTGAATGGCCTCATTTAATGGGATTTTAGTAAAAATGGAGACGACATCAAAGCTAGTGAGCATGTCCCTTGATTCATATTTCTCTTTATTGATGAGGTTCACAAAGTCATTTGAATCATTGATGTAATAATATGTGTTGTGAACTAATGGTCCTAAGAAATTTTCCACATACTTAGCAAGTTCATAGGTTGGGGAGATGATTGTGTTGACAATTGGTCTGAGAGGAACTCCTTATTTGTGGATATTAGGGAGTCCATAGAACCTCATGAACCTTTTCAAGGAAGAGAAAGTTGAATCAAGGGACACACTCATTAGCTTTTATGTGGTCTCCCTTTTTACTAAAATATCGTCAAATGAGACCATTCAAGTTATAAATGAAGTAGTGGACCCTGAAACAACTAGATTGGTAGAATTCTGTCTAAGATAAACCTTTTTTATCTTCCAAGGATTTTTTTTGAACAAATAAGTGGGGTGGCCATGGGATACCCTCTATCACAGATTGTAGCCAACTTCTTCATCGAGAAGTTTATAAAAAGGGCCCTTAAATCATACCCCCTAAAACCATCTAGATGGAAAAGGTATGTTGATCATACCAAAGTCAAGTGTCCTCATGGAAATGACGAACTGGACAAATTCTTTGAGCACCTCAATGGAATTTATGAGGACATAAAATTTACCATGGAACTAGAATAAAATGAAAGCATACCCTTCCTAGATGTACTGATCACCATGAAATAAGATGGAATGTTTGGGCACATAGTCTTTAGGAAGAAAAATCACATAGACATCTACCTTCATTCTAACTCCCACCACCACCCTTCTCAAAAGATGGGGGTTCTCAATACCCTATCCATAAGGGCAACACAAATCTTTGATAAGGAACATATTTAAGAAGAGATACACCACCTAACCAAGGTATTTAAAAGAATAGGATATAGAGATAAAGACATCAAGAAGGAAATGGAAAAGAAATAAATAAGGACTTGACATCATACTTATCAAACCTCCAACATAAAGGCTTTCCTTCCCTACATCCATGGGGTCACAAATAATATCGCAAAGGTATTGAAAATAAAATAAATTGTGACTTCCTTCAAACCCTTGATTACTATGAGACAAAGAATGAGGTTGGTAAAATACCCTACTGACCATGGTTAGGGGAAATGCATCTACAAGGTCTCTTGTTCTTGTGGAAAATGTTACATTGGTGATACTAGACAATTGTTTCAGACAAAGATTAAGGAACATGAAGAAGACATTAGAAATGAGTGTATTCACACCTCAACCTTGGCAGAACATTCTCTTGAAACCAAGCATTATGTGTGCCTTGGGGATACGAAGTTCCTCACGAAAGAAGACCACTACTACAAAAGGCATGTCAGAGAAGCCCTAGAAATAATCAAGCACCCCAAAAATATGAATGGAGATGATGGCCTAGAGGTAAGAAACTTTTTTCACTCCTTAATAAACCAACTAAAAGATTCTGGAAAGCCAAGTCCGAACAATCATGTTTAACTCTTTACTCTTTTTATTTCTTTTATTTTTTCATTATTTTCCTATTGTAATAGTTCATAGGAGTCTCTTCTATTTCCATATATTTCCATAAGATAACATTATTATCAATACTAATACCAATACTCAATATTACTACTATTACTAATTTACTTTATGCACATTAATGAGATTCTATGTATTATGATTTTGCATAAAACCTTCTTACTATATATTATACTAGGATACTCCACCTCTATGATATATTCTTATTTATTATATAATTAGTACATCAATCTACGATTGACAATATTTTTTCTAATATTTGTTATAACATTATTTTAGGTCCTAACCTACTTCATATTAATTAATCATTTTATTAGATATTTGTATACTATACATCAACACTTAGGTTTTGAGTATCATATATTCTTACAATATTATTAATATATTAAATACAATATATTAATACTTAGTATTTCAAATATACTATGTAGTAAATACTTAGGTTATTGATATATTTATATTAAATACAATATATTAATACTTTGTATTTCAAATATACTATGCAGTAAATACATAGGTTATTGATATATTTATGTTAGTGTATTATGATTTACTATTATGTTAGTCTATTATGATTTACTATATACTTAGCATAATAATTTACATCTAATAATACATCTTGCATGATAATATAATATCACATATAAACTAAATTACTATATATTATTATTGGTTTCATTTAGGGTTTATTATATAATTATGTTTTTATATCTTTTCATAAGACCTACAATTAATTTATTATATATTTTTATTGACTTTAGATTTATTATATATTTAAGGTTTTTATAGGTTATACATTATTATTGATTTAGGATTTTAGGTTTTATTTTAGGGTTTTAATTTAGGGTTTTAACTGACATGTCTAGTTCCACAATGTCCCACATTTTGTGTATTAATTGTGTAGATATGTAACTATTACTTTTGACAATTGGTCTTGAATATGAATCTCCATTCAGATTCGAAACATGAATGACAATATGGATAATACCAATGAAAATATGGCTTTAACTTTAGAATATTGTGGAATATTCAGTTCACCACGAAAATTTGAAAACAATTGTTTTCTATTGTTTGTTTTTCCCAACATCTTGATTTTCTTTGGTGATTTTGGAATTGTTGGTTGTTTGTTTGGTATAGGTMTAACATCAAATTTGTTYTACATTTYAGTTTGTAATGTATCAACAAATMATCTATATTGGGTAKACYAAAAGTCCTCTCCTTTTTCTTGAATAGTTTGTAAAAATKGATTGTTTACTCCTAAAGKATCATGCTATTAATCTTGTGTTAAATGAGAAGGGATTCCTTCATCTTTAACCARTTCAAATCACCTGTTGGAACTTGTTCTTCCARTAAATCARGTTTTAAATATTTAATATTAACCTAGTATTCTACAAAATTGTTTCTCATAGGGGGTGGAAGAGGTGGTTCCTCATTTCTCCTCAATAATTGAGGGTTAAAAGGAGTTCTAAAYTAATTTTTATTTTGATTTTTGTACTRAAAAATAGAATTGGCTTGTCTTGGATTTTGTTTAGGATTTYYCTTCCCAACATTTTGTGGTGTTGGCCCAATAATTTTGTTACCCGTTTCCAATCTTGTAATTTTGTCARAGAGAACCYGAATAAGCTTTGTCATTTCTTCCATCTTCAAATCCTGAGGACAAGAAGATGAAGCTTGGGCTTGGGATTCTTCCTTTTATTTATTTTTCTCATTATTTTCAGTTTTAATCCTAAACTTCCCTAAGTCAACCATATTACCTTCAATATCAACAACATTATTCTGCATTTACCTAAATTAATAGATCTCCTCTCTCTTAACATCATAGAAAAGTCAAGATCATGAGAAGCTGCATAAGTGACCTTAGTTGTTGGAGAGGGTCGAAATATGTTGTATAATTGATTAAACATTTTATTAAATTCTAATAATGATTCTCCATTTTTCTTTTTTAATGTTGAAAAATCAGTTAGGGAATATTGATGGTCTCTTTTCTCTCCCAATTGGTTCATGAAGGTGGTGTGTAATACATACCATGAACAAATACTTGTATGTAAATTTCTAAACCATTTTCTAGCATCAACTTCTAAACTTTGAACAAAAATTCACATATATACATTGTCAAGTTCAACAACTAGGTTATCTTTACAGTCTTCGAATGCAGCTATATGATCTTCTGTCGATGTTTCATTTTCACCATTAAATTTTGGAAGGATTTTAAAATAATTGTTGGGAATATTATGAATATTTCATGGGAGTATAATGGGTCCATATGTAGCAATTACCCAATGATTTGTAGGAAGTGGAGGTACGTGAATATTTTCTCCCCCCTCGCCTCCCCACCCCCTCCTACTGTTCCATCCACAATATGACTAAGGATGAAGTTTTTAGCTTCATGATAAATGGTATTTCTACCAAGAAACCTTGAATGAAAAATAAGAGAATCTCTATTTCCACTTGATTTAGGGGTTAAATCTATAAAAATATTTTCATATGAATTCTTTGGAG
>JASDQU010292546.1:3437-17867 GCA_032191745.1 Picea mariana
CTTGAAACCACTAACTACCTCTGTTGTGTTTGATGTGTAGGTGACTAATGAAGTTGTCCAGTTATTAAGTGGTGTTTATACAAGATGTTTCCAACACATGCAAGATCACAATACATTCAAGATATAGAAAACACAAGCATAGATCTAACCTTTATTACAGAAGAATGAATCAGATACAATAGATAGCCAATCTGGAATAATCCTCAGATGGACGGATAGATAATAAGTATGAGTTGATACAAAATTCTCCCGCAAATACAAAATTCACCCCCAAAGGCTGGATGATAGATGAAGACCAATACAAGTAGATCTAGATGCCAACTCCTCAAGCTGGAAGATGCCACACTCCAATAGAAGGCTGAAACCCTCAATAACTCGGCCCAACTGTAAGAAGACTCCAAATGAGCCCAAACTCTACCAACTAATAGATCTGGGTCATAGGAACACCCTCTTGAAATCTCAATCCAAAAGGCTAAGGCAAACTCCTCCAAAATTTGAATCCTCTAATGAAGCTACGCCCTCCTAGATGCCTGGAACCCTAGGTAGCTCGGCCCTAATGAGTGAAGTCTCTAAATGCCCTGAAACTTCCCAAGAATGTAGATTGGGCTATGATAACCCTGTAGGAGAAGTTTCAGACTCAGATTCTAGGTGAAGCTCTCTAGATTTGAGATTTACTGAATCATAGGACATCCTTTTGTCTCCAAGTCGTCCCTATCTGAAGCTAAATATCTTATGGTGATAAATCTCCAGAAAAACTATCAAAATGATGGTTGGGCCCCTGCAAGTAAAACCCAAGTGATGGAATGGCCAAAGGCTCTCTTGATCAGCTAGATCAAACCCTTCTCTAGATGATGGTGTGCCCTTGCTGGAAACTCAAGAATAGTACAACCCTACTATCTTCTGAATCACTAGGTGGAAATATGTTGAGTGTAGAACGGTGTGGAGGAGTATTTCATCCCCGAGACCAAGCTGTGGAACAAGGTGAGTGGGTCTTTCACCACTAAGTTTCTCACAAGGGTTTGTATAGCAAAACCCCCAAATTGTATGCTCAAGAGCAATAACAAGCAATATACCAAATCAAGAATGAATAATAGGTGCGCTCCAGCCTTCTATTTATACTTTTCCTTATATTCCTCTGTTGAGTTATATTAACTCCCAGGGTTAACTTCTATTCTTTTATTGAGTTATCTTTTACTCCTTTTAACCTTTTTCTTTAAGTCAACTTAAGAATATAACCTTAGTCTAGTTGACTTTCCCCCTCAGTGTGAGACTATGACCTAGTGAGGATTCCTAGGCCATTGAGTCCCCTCATCACCTCTTTATCAAGAGGTGGGGGAAATTACAGTAGTAGTGGAGGAAACAATAGTAGCATAACATAGAGTGATCATCGCAGCAACATAGTGCCATCCTGGAGATTATGGACAGAGCTGGGGAAGAGATGTCTTTCCAAGGTATATGACATATTGGTCACACACAACTTTAGGAAAAGGGTAGTGAGGATGGTTGCACAGGTTTAGGATGATTCCAGTACAAGTCAAAGAGTTTGGGTTTCCACTCTACAAGGAAACTTGGGGTTTCCACTTTTGCAGAATTTCGAGTTTCCAATTAGCACTAAACTTGGGGATTCCAACAGAGTTAATTACAATGGGGGCATGAGTCCAGGAAGATACTTGGAGATCAAACATTTTTTGGATGCTTTTGGGGACAAAAATGACTTGAGGTGGGGGAGGAGGTAAGGTGTTTGGCTAGAACGACATGGGCACCCTCACTCAATTCCCAAAGGAGATGAAATTTGGGGTTACTTTCGCACCCAAGAATTGCACTAGTTGGGAAAGTGGGGACCTTGGGTGCATGAACACACTAAGGGGCTTTCCCAAGCATGAGGTAAAGCATGGCATGGAATTGACGAAGAGAAAGTGAACACCAAAGAGTTTTGGGCGCGTCGAAATAGGGAGTGCACCGAAGGTTGGGGAACATCAGTCCCAAGAGACTCGAAGGTTGATGAGTGCATGGGTTCATTTGGGCACATGCATCCGCAAACAATTGCGATATTTTCTTTTGGCACATTGGTCTGTGAAGGGGTGCAACCCACCAAAATGACGTGATATTTTGTGAAGGTAACATTTGGAGTCCATATAAAAGCACAAGGCACACAACCAAGAAGACAAAAACAAAGAGAGAAAGACCGGAGTCAAGGTTTCATGGTAGACTTAGACGAAGAGAGGAAAAATCCCTTAAGGATCCAAGTCACTCCACATGGGAGGACTTGTGTTTCCTTGAGGTTATTTTGCGGACAAACTTTGGGCAACCTTATTTGGAGATACATTTGGGGAAGTCTTGTTGTAGGTCTGGGTGAGGCATGCTATGATATACAACTGCAATTATATGTGAAGTCTTATGATAGAGAATAGATGGCGAGTCTATGGTGGGAACATGTATGGGGTTCACCACGAGAGTTTCAAAAGTTTTTAAAATGGATGAGCCTTGGAGTGACAAATTTGTGTATGAGTGTCTCAACGAGGAGAGGCGATTCGTGTGACTATGCCCAAGTTATAAACCGAGTTGGTAGTGCACATATTGTAATTTTTTCTCAATAATAAGACTTAGTCGGGTGTTAGGAATATTTTGTGCCACCTACACTATATATGTGTGTCTCTTGTTTGTTTCGCAAGTGTTTTCTTCGTTTCATAAATGCATTTTTAAATGACTAAGTGTAAAGTTGTTAACAAATAATCTAAGTATACATGTGAGTTACACTATAGTAGGAGGATGATTCACTCATATCCTAGAACATAGTATGGGTATGCTTTAGGTGAATATGCATAGCCCAAACAAATTATACTTGGTGTTGCCAAGTAGCCAAGTGAGAAATATCGTTGTGTCGCATGTCCTCAAGAGGTGCACGATCACAAGATTCAGGTAGGCATCCCGTGGGGACGTAACACAGAGAATCATAAGAATATCAAATAATTTAGCATAAAATATATATTCCCACATCAATAAATAGTCACATCAAATTAGAAGAAAGATTGTAACGACCCAGTCGTTACGACTACAAGTGACGCAAGCAAGTGCGAATTTTTTTTTTTTTTTCGGAAGGAAGACAACGACGATGACAGGTTAACAACATGACTTGACGACGAACACCACACATGCAGATCAGGCAAAAGAAAACAACAAATCAACACACTAGAACATCATGCAACTGGACAAACATGTGATAACCAATAGACATGTAGAGATGACTACCCACCCGACACAAGAAAGACAATGCCTACAAGCTAGAGGACAACATCAACCACTCGATAGAGTGACTTCAATGACTAGGAACTAGAAACCTCTACAGCGCACAAAACCAAACGCATTAAGGTGTTATAATCAAGTGTCAACATCAATTACATTAAACAATGCCCACATCGGGAATCATACACTCCGACTGGGTTATCCTTCGCCTCTGTCCGTCAGGGCGCACGATGATCCCCTCTTCAGGAATCATGTCATCACCAGACGAAAGGCGTGACAGTAATTGTGGCACAACATAACATAACTGAACCAATGACCCAAGAAAACTCCAACATGCCAGGATACCAAATTAACTGACCATAAGACTATACCCACTTACCCAATAAACAAGTCAACAAGGCGCAAGATGACATCACTCAAATTAAATTGCACAAGCTATTAAACGACTTTGCCAACAACCGTAAACCAATATCCGTTAAGCATGATGTCTAAGGGCGAAGGAGTAAACTATTACAAACGTTATCATTATCACAGATGTTATCATAAAGGTGAACTAATAAATGCACTCAACAAAATAAAAAACACGCTTGTCAACAAAATACACTATCCATTAAAAAGTGATCTACGCTACTTATTAACTATTCGACAATGTTGACTATATTATTGTTGTCTAAATACATGATATTTCTATCTACTAATTATGTCTTTGTCTAATATTAACAATATGGATCAATTCTTCTACAATTATCTTGATTTTTATAAGTAATTTAATAATATAATCAAGGAGGTGTAAGCATAATACATAATTGTTTGTCCATATTCATTAATGTCTCTATATTCAAATTATAAGTTGCCAACACTCACTTGTCCATGATTGTTCCTTAGAAATGTGCAAATATAAAATTACAATGTGTGGAAATAAAAAGAAGCAAGAATTTAGTCATTTCTATAGGCCTCGATGATTAATTTTCTGTAATTATGAAATAAAATCCTGGTTATGTTATTGACCAGAATTTCAACCGTGTAGTTTTTATCGCTCAACACTATTATAAAGAAAACTACGTAAACTATTTATTATTTTACATGAACCTATTTAATTGGATTTTAAACAACTCTTTATACTTGAACTTGTAATTAAAAGGGAGATTTTTGCGAAACAAATTTTCTTAATAGTGTTGATAATGATGTTGTCATTGTTTCATTGTTGAGATCTACATGAAATGTGCATGACTAGGTTTTTGTTGTCTATTAAAGTGTGTAACTATATTGGGGATAACAAACCTCGCTGCCAACTATAAAAAATCGCTAGCAACTATATTGGGGATAACAGATATAAAAACGCAATTAGTATATATGTGAGTTATCAACAATATAAAATTTTAACATGATAAAAAATCTAACTTTATATATCGTCCAATTTCAATAACATAAAAAAAGGGGGCTTACAATAATGAAAACCACACACCGTCAAACTTAATTATTCATCTTCATCCCAAAAATATAAACCTAAATCTACGATCTAATAATTTGTTACTGAATTTTGGATAAAAGCTCCCAAAAAATAGTGAGTAGAATGTGTGGAAATAAAACCTATGCGATGGATCCGAAAGCTCTCTCTGAACAAAACAATAATCGCAAAAGTCTTAGAACAGAAGTGAGTAGAATGTTTATACTATAAGCAAAACAATTGTGAACAACACCCAATAATAACTGTATAAGCAATAATAATTTTATAAGAAAAACATGTGTGAACAACACCCAATAATAATAAAAACATGGCGCACATAGCCACCCCATAAAAACACATTCATACCATGTCCTTAAATATACATAGCCATTATATAGGTAGTCTATATAAACACAATCATTATACACTTAGTCTGTATAAACACAGTCAGTAAACATGCAATCTAAATCAAGGGGAAAATTTCTCTGCCATTAAAACGCCCCCTTTTATACCATAGAACACCACCAAATGCGTAGTAGAAACACTACACCTTTACACAGTAAATACACCCCCATTACACAATATAAATGCCACATTTGGCACAGCCAAAATGCAACAATCCATTCATTGTCCTTCCATTATATAAATGTGCTCTATATTAATCGGTCTGTTATATAAACTCGCTGCCAAATATATAAATGTTGTCTATCGGTATAATAATTGTTGTCTAACTGAATATATAGGATGATAACACGGTCAAACACATCAGTAATAAATATAAATAAAAATGTTGTCTACATTCAAATCACAGACAATCAAATCAAATTAAAATGCTAATGTTGTATATTAAAACGCCCTTGTTGTCAATAGTATAAATCGCTACATAAATATTGTCAATAGTATAATCTTGTTGTATAATGATATGCCAAAACATTTTCCAAGACTAATAGTAGAAATTGTTGGTCTAGAAAGATTAATATATTGCTACCTAACAATATATAGGATTCACAGTGATAATGGTAGTGTAAAAACTATGCATTATGCCAATAAATCGTGGAGCAGAACTGTGCAATGTGTCAATAAAATCGTGGAGCAGAACTGTGCAATGTGTCAATAAAATCGTGGAGAAAAAATTGTTCTTTATGCCAATACAATCATGGATTAAGGACTGTGCTTATGCCATTAAAATCGTTGAGCAGAAATTGTGCACGAAAGGTGAAATCGTCGTGCAAAGAAGGACAAAATAGTTGTGCAAGAATGGAATAGTTGTGCAATAGAAGGATGAAATCGTTGTATAATAAAAGCATGAAATTGCTATGGAAGGAAGCACGAAATGGTGGAGAAAATCCATCGAAACGTAGCACAAAGGGGCATTGAAGGCAGTAAAAACAACCATGAAATTGCATTCCAAACAACATGTATAATCGCAGTAAATATATAAATTAGACGTTGTCAACAAATATTCAATCGCAAACATAATAATTTCGTAGACACAACATAAATGATCACAGACATTAACATGTTAAAACGTTGAGATTTACCGATCAAGGCGCTGGGATTCATCAATCAAAATGTAGAGTTTTACCATCCAAAACAAAAAAGAAATCAATCACAAGAAAGCACAAGAACAATCGTTCAACCATGAATCGGTCAACGCTGAGATAAGGGTATATGGATGGGCAAACGTTATCCTTCGCTCATCCTCCATGCACAAAAAAGTAGGGCATTAGAATTTGTAGGTCTATTAACACCGAAGTGACGACCATCAATTCGGCTCCTGGCTGACTGCTCAGGCATGGACTGATGATCTAGGGATAAGGATGAAAGATAAAACACAATCTCTTCATAATAATCAATAAAACAAAACAGAACAGTCATAGTAATCAGGGATAGGGTTGTCAAGGAAATCAATTCAAAAGTAGTGAGTGTAAATCTATGATGACTTTAAGTTCTTGATTAAAAACATTGAGTAAATCAAATTTCTTTAAACAATAGAAGTATAGTAATGAAAGCGCAAGAAAAATAATAATGTAACATTCAAATAAATGCACGTCTACCATAGCCAAAGGTGACAACTCCGAGTCGTTGTCCTACACATGCTCCATCCATTTCCTGCTTGCCGACTGATGTGACTTCACCGGTACCTCCCATCCAATGCTAGGGGTACTCTTCTTCCCACTGAGCCCCGTGAGACGCAAAGGGGCCACACACACTAAACCAAATAACAACTAGCACCCAGCTCACCTCGCAAGGTCGAGCTACCACTTGTTACCTGAGCTGGGTATCCCAACTCCCACAAGTAAGTCAGTCAAGACATAAATTATGCAACGTAACGTTACACATAAAAGATCTGACCCATAATCCTCCTCCTCCATTATTTTTATAGAGTTTCTAAATGATTTCTTTCCCAATTTTCCATTTAATTTATTTTTCATTAAATCAATTTAGAAAAACCTCCCCCGTACACATGTCACCCATCCCCCTAGTTTCACCAGAAATTAATTTCATTAATTATTTAATTACTCCTATTTCCCTCACCCACCTAAAAGCATTCCTAAAATCGCTCCTTGGTGTCCCCAAATTCCCTTACACATTTTAAATGACTTATGCCTTTACTAAATTCCTAGTTGAGTTCATAATTAGAAATTTCTTAAAGAAAAGATTCCTTACTCAGTTAGTCATTCATATTTTTCTTACATTTCCCTTTTTTTTTTATGTTTCCCCCTTTTCCCTTAGTTTCCTATTTTTTTTTTAAGTTTCCCTCTTTTCCCTTTTTAACTAAAACTCAAATTAGCAAGTGTAGAAAAATCACCTTTTTCCCCTTTTTATTTTTAATTAATAAATTTTAATTAGCATATGTAGAAAAACAATCAATTCCCTTTTAAAATTTAGTCCCCCTATATAATTTGATTTTAATAAATTAATTGAATTTATTACCCCTTTCTCGTCACATGTTTAATTATGATTATTATTTTTGACCAAAAGTGTCACTTAGACCTAGATTTTAATTTCACTAGGCTCGACGACATTTTTATTAGGTAAAAATGTTTTTAATTCTTACTTGTCACATCATTCATTCTAAGGTCGTCTAGGTTTATTCACTTACTAGTTAGAACTGTGACCTGCCCTTCAAGATGCACTAGGTGCTCCAAGGGTGCCACTCGCCTCTTTCTGTTTTCCTTGCGTGACGTCCCCTTCAAGACGCACTATCTTCTTGAAGGGTGTTGCTCGCCTCTTTCTGTTTTCCTTGCACGACGTCATAGATGATTTTAGGGGCTAAATTTCACTCATGGGCTAATTTTCCATGGTTTTTCCAAAAACGAGATTCGCTATTTTAAAAATAATTCGCCCAAATTCTATAGGATAAAATTATTTTACCTCAAAAATCGCCAAAATTTCATAAAAACTATATAAAATCCTCAGAAATTTCAATACTTTTACAAAAATATCGCCAAACATTTATAGTTGGCATATGAAGGATTAGTAAGATTCGCTAAGGTTTCTACATTTTAAAATAAATTTCCATCCTTAAAATCATCCTTGACGATGTGCCCTTCAAGACGCACTATGTGCTCCAAGGGTGCCACTTGCCTCTTTCTGTTTTCCATGCACGATGTGCCCTTCAGGACACACTACATGGTTTAAGGGTTCCACTCGCCTCTTTCCGTTTTCCTTGCAATGCATGCCCTTTAGGGTGCACTATGTGCTCCAAGGGTTCCACTCACCTCTTGACCATCTTGGTATACATTAAAAACCCCTGGAGTCAGTACTCTGTCAAGTGATCTTGTGGGAGACTAAGGGCCTCTAAGGAATAAGACCCCTGAATTATTGTGTGCCCCTTAGAATCATCATGAGTGACTATTGCAGTCTGCCCTCATGGCATCGTGCATCTTCTCAAACTAGGTAATCGTTAACCTATAGTTCGAGCCACGATGGGAGTGCTAGTAGGTTGTGGCAGGGTTGTTGTCCACACCTCTCTCTCAACATCTCTAGTTGTCATGTGTGACCCCTCTACTCCACATGTGAGTCTGGTCGGCAAGCTATCGTCAGCCTACACCATCAACAAATCATGTTAGAAATAATAATCACTCATCATAACATCTAATTAGATGTGCATTTGTCATATCTAAAACAATCAAACCCCAATAGTCCACTCCTTGAATCGATCTGAAGTCCAAGGGGTTTCATCTATGCCTCTACATGCTCGAGGTCCAATGTCCTGCACACTCAGAAGAATCCATTCAATAACACCTGTCTATGTAAATACAAAAAATAACATATAATCATATCCATAATGCCTCATAATCATAATCAAAAGACCAATAGTATAATAATCTAGATCACTTGCTTGAGCAAGTGTCTTCAAGGAATAAGTTAGGTCAGTGCACGTAAGAGCGCGATGTTATATACACCCCCTCTTGGTCTAAACTTCACCTCAAAGTTTCACCGTATATAAGTGTCAAAATAATGTGTATCACAGTATCGTAAGTCTATCTATCAAACAAAAATGGAAACTGCTAGCGCATATCATATGCATCCTCCCAGGTCGTCGAGTGAGGACTATAGTTGTCCCACTGGACCTTGAACTGATCTATTGTTCGATGCCATTGTTTTCAAATGCGATGATCCAGGATGGGGATCGGCTTAGCTGTGAGCACACCCTCGTCTGATACCTATAAGGAACTCATGTCAATAACATGTGTAGGATCACTAATATAATGTATCAAAATAGATACGTGAAAAACATCATTCATATTCCTCAAAGAATCAGGCAAAGCTAGTCGATAGGCCACGGGCCCCTTCCTCTCCACAATATCGAAAAGGTCCCACAAACCTTGGAGAGAGTTTAGCTCCCTTTCCAAAATGGATCGAACTCTTATGCGGTTTTACCTGCAAGAAGACTCGATCGCCAACTTCATAACTATGGTCGACACGACGCACATCGACATAACTCTTCTGTCGATCCTGTGCTTCTTTGATCCTTTGTCTTATTGTTTGCATTTTATCTTCCATTTATTTGATTTCTTTTGGTCCCACTGGGATCCTATCCTCAATTCGATCCCAACTCAAAGGCGACTAACATGGTCACCCATAAACAAACTTGAAAGGCACCATATTAATGGTGCTTTGGTAACTTTTGCTATAAGTGAATTCTACCAGTGGAAAGAATTCTTCCCAATGCCTCAGTTGGTCCATCATATACATGTGCAACATGTCTTCCAAGACTTGGTTTGTTCATTCGTTCTTCTTGTCTATTTCAAGGTGATATGCAGTACTAAAGCTGAGCTAGGTTCCCAAGGCCTCTTGGAAACTATTCCAAATCATCCAGTAAACACCGATCCTTGATCAGATATAATCCTCTTAGGCATGCCATGCAGCCTCACAATCTCGCTGATGAAAACTTTAGCTATGTCAGGTGCCTGATACGTTGTACGCACAGGAATAAAATGAGCACTCTTCGTCAGAGTGTCGACTACCACAAAAATCGAGTCGTGTCTCCTTGCCTTCAATGGCAATCCAACAATGAAATCCATCGAAATGACCTCCCATTTTGATTTTGGAATAGCATGTGGTTGTAGTAGTCCTATTGGGTGTCTATGTTCAGCATTCACCTACTGACATTCTAGACATCTGGCCACATAGATGACTATGTACACCTTCATTCATTTCCATAAGAATAAGGGTTTAAGGTCCACCCTCATCTTCATGATCTCTAGGTGAGCCATGTACACTGCTCTGTGAGCCTCTTTTAGGATCAAACTCCTCAACTCGTCATTCGGTGGTACGTAAATTCAATTTTTAAATCTCAATAGTCCATCGTTGTCCAACGTAAATCCTTCAAATCTTCGTACCATCATTGTGTTTTGTCCGATAAAATCCTTGACCTCTTTGTACCAGTTATCGTCGCACTGTAAATTTAGAATATTTTCACGTATATTTGTCTGAAGGCACAACACCGAAAAATGTGTGGTCTCTAACTCAATGCATCTGCCACTCGGTTCACTATTCCTTTTATGAAAGTAATCTCGAAATCATACTTGCTAAGCAATTCCGACCAACGTTGTTGTCGCATGTTCAGGTCGCTTTGTGTAAAGATGTGTTGTAGTCCACAGTGGTCCATTTTCAGTTCAAATTTTCATCCAATAAGGTAGTGTCTCCAAACTCTCAAGCCATAAACAATGGCTAACAACTCCAAATCGTGTGCCACATATTTCTCTTCATGCCTTCTCAATTTCTTTGAAATTTCAACGATCACTTGATCGTCTTGCATCAAGACTCCGCCTAAGCCTTCCTTATATGTGTTAGTGCATACCAAGAAGTCTGCATCCATGTTAGCGACCTTTAGCATCGATGTTGTTGTCAATAGCTTTTGGAGCCTCTGAAATGCCTCCACGTATTTCTTGGTCCAAACAAACTTATTTTTCTTCTTCTACAATTCCATGATCGGATTTGCTATCTTCAAAAATCCCTCGATGAACCATTGATAATATCCTACTAAAACCATGAAGCTACGCACTTCTGAGACATTCGTCGATGAAATCCATTCCATAATAGCCTCAAACTTTGATGGATCCATAGTGATACCTTCGTCGTAGATGACATGCCCTAAGTATTGAATATTTGATTGGTAAAATGAGCATTTAGACAATTTCCCACATGATTTGTTCTCTCGCAGACACTGTTGTACCAAGCGCAAGTGCTCGTCATGCTCCTCCATCGTCAGAGAGTAAATCAAATATCGTCAATGAATACCTGGATGAACTTGTCAAAGTACTCACGGAACACCCCATTCATCAAACTCATAAATACCACTAGGGTGTTTGTCAGTCCCAATGGTAAAGCAATAAACTCATAATGTCTAAAACTTTCCTTAAAGGAAGTATTAGGGACTTCATCCTCCTTGATCTGTAGTTGGTGATACCCCGATCTCAAGTCGATCTTTGAAAACACATTTTCACCCTTCATCTGATCAAACAGATCATCAATCCTTGGCAACAAATATTGATTCTTGAGCGTTTCCATGTTCAATTGACAGTACTCAATCCAGAGTCTCTGCAACCCATCCTTATTTCGTATGAAAATAAAAGGCAGACCCTACAGTGACACACTTGAATGTATAAGTCCAAAGTCCAACAACTCCTTCAGTTGCATTCTCAACTCCTAGAACTCCGGGGTCGATATCCGATAAGGCATTCTCGCTGTCGGTTCCATCCCCGATTTTAGGTCTATGGTAAATTTCAAATTCCTCTTCGGAGGCATCCCACGTAGCTCCTTAGGGAAGACGTCTTCAAACTCTCTTACTACCGGAAGGTGTTCTACACCTTTCACTACTCCCTTCTCATATAACGCAAGGATCACATAAAGATTACATCCCTTGTGCATGATCTTCCATAACTGTAAGGAAGAGATGAACCTCTGAGACACTCCATAGTTCCAACATACAATCATGTGTCTCTGTACCTCATCATCGACAAATCTCAACCGTTTTTCCTTACCATTGAGTATCACCTCTTGTAATTCCAATCAGTACACATCGATCACGACATCACAAGATCCTAATATTGTGACGTATAGGTTGGCCCTAGTGACAAAAATCTCCCAGGTTAAGGCTACATCCCATAACCTTCGGAAGCACCTAGATATATCAAAATGCTAAGGGTCTGGTCAGCGATGACACCAGACATCTCGAGCACAGTTGACTGGTGCTCTGCCTGGAGGTTTTTCACCACTACATGAATCTGATGGGCCTTGCCCAAACTCCCAAGGGAGTGGGTCCAACTAATCCATATGTTGCGGTCCTCTCCAATGGGCAATCATGCTGGTAATGTGGCTCCCCACATTCCAACACACTTTCTTCGGTCCAGTAATCTGGGTACCTGAAGTAGAAGTTGGATCTTAACACTGAGTCCAACACGAATTTGTTTCCCTTAAGTTTCTCTGTAAAAGGTGCGTAGCATACCAATGCAGCTCTAAGAATGGGCCTCGTACTCGGGCATCGTGCGACCACCCTGTCGCAAGGCATTGAACTCGTTGAGCTTATTCTCAACGAATTCCTCAGAAGGATACTTCTCCTAGAACCATTCCTTGAATAGTTCCCATGACACGTCTTCGACGACCATGTTCAAACATGGCAGGAGCATCTTCCGCCATAGAAGAGCGCTCCCCTTAAGTTGAATACCTTCATACAGACCTTTTTTTTTGGAGGTCGTAATAGTGAAGCGAAGAACTATGCCTTTCTCTCCAACCATGCCTCGATGACTGAGCTATCTACGACACTCATAGACTTGAGAATTCATCCCTCTCGAGTTCTTGGTGAATACTAACGATAACGGTTGGGCACGCTGTGGACCCTCAAGGGTACAGGCGCCCTGGCCTCA
Organism: Picea mariana; assembly: GCA_032191745.1. Classification (NCBI taxonomy): domain Eukaryota; kingdom Viridiplantae; phylum Streptophyta; class Pinopsida; order Pinales; family Pinaceae; genus Picea; species Picea mariana. Next base: position 16,506 of record JASDQU010292546.1, read on the forward strand.
TCAATACAGGTGGTGACTCAAGGCCTCTGACAATCTTCGGAAGGACCTTGTTAGACCATCTTCATCCCTTACAACAATCGAATCCAGTCCAAGGGATTGTTCTTCCCCCTTGGGGGTTATATTCTGAGGATGTGAGAACTTCTGGAGGCATCGCACCTCCTTCCATGACACCACACTGTGAACCTCTGAGGCATCCTCTAAACGAGATCACTGCATGGACACGTTAAAGTTTTAAATAGTGCTAGGTTATTACTCAATGGTTTACTACAGTGGAAAGCATGGTGATCCACAGTGGTAGGGTTGAACCTGCTCTGATACCATATGTAACGACCCCATCGTTACTACTACAAGTGATGCAAGCAAGTGCTAAAATTAATTTTCTTTTTTTGGCAGGAAGACAACAACGACGATAGTTTAACAACATGACTTGATGACGAACACCATGCACGTAGATCAGGCAATAGACAAAAAAGATTCAACACACTATCACATCATGCAATTGGACGAACATGCAATAACCAATAGATATGTAGAGACAACTACCCGCTCGACACAAGCAAGAAAATGCCTACAAGCTAGAGGACAACATCAACCACCCGGCATGGTGGCTTCAACGACTAAGAACTAGAAAACTCTATGGTGCACAAAAATAAACACGTTAAGGAATTACAATCAAGTGTCAACATCAATTACGAAGAACAATTCCCACATCGGGAATCGCAGACTCCATCCGGGTTATCCTTCACCTCTTTCCATCAAGGCACACGATGATCCCCTCTTCAGGAATCATGTCGTCACCAAGCGAGAGGCGTGACAGTAACCATGGCACAACATAACATAACTGGACCAATGACCCAATAAAAATCCAATGGACCAGGAAACCAAATTAATTGACCATAAGAATATACCCACACACCCAAGCAACAAGTCGACAAGGCACAAGATGACATCACTCAAATTAAATTGTGCAAGATATTAAACAACTTCTCCAACAATCATAACCCAATATCCATTAAGAATGATGTCTAAGGGCGAATGAGTGAACTATTACAAATGTTATCATTATCACAAACATTATCATAAAGGTGAACTAATAAATGCGCTCAACAAAATCAAAAACACGCTTGTCAACAAAATACACTGTCCATTAAAAAGTGATGTGCTTAACATTAAAAAGTGATGTACTTAACATTAAAAAGTGATCTACGCTACTTATTAACTATTCGACAATGTTGACTATATTATTGTTGTCTAAATATGCGATGTTGCTATCTACTAATTGATGGCGACACCCCAGGCACCTACCTCAGTAGGTCCCGCGCCTGATCTCCTGATCTTAAGGATCGTTCTCAATTACCCTCG
>JASDQU010292553.1:0-14336 GCA_032191745.1 Picea mariana
GAGAGGCATTTTATTGCCTTCTCGGGGATCCCCTGGGCGAAGCATCTCTAGGTTTTATTTCCTATGGCTTTTATCTTTTACCAGTTTCTTTTACCCCCTGGGCCTTTAGCCCCTTCTTCCCACAAGACAAAGTGTAAACCTCAAAGGTCATCCTAATGGCCGGACTAGGGGAGTGGGATGGATGAGCGGGGTATAAGATGTAAAATGATAAAAATGGTGGGAGTGGACGATGGCTCTGCAAATCCCCCTTGGTGGCTAACCAAAACCCATGAATATCAACTTGCTAAGTTACCCCATCAATCACCCCAACAATGGTCAAGTGGATTAGTGTAAGATCCAAGCAGTCATCAGAAATGAAAGGAACCTAATGCATGTATAAGAGGGTTATAATGATCAAATATGACACATACCATGATACCTCGGACCAATTACCTCATGAAGCAAGAGTCCTCTCTGATGCAAGTCCAAGCCGGTGGTGATGGAGGTTGCTACTGCTGACAGGACACATATGGCGAGGAAGAAGAAAGATGGGCCCTCCAGGGCCATGGTCAGGTCAATCCTGCTCTCGGTACTCCATGTCTAGGACCTGTGGGCCTCGAGACATGATCTCCTAGTTATCCCTAGATATCGGGGATAACAAGACCAAAGGAACTCTGAGCGAGAGTTGTGATTGTTGATCCGCTCAAATAGGGAGAGCTCCAAGAGGAGATATCGACCGTCCTTCGGAGGAGGTTGATTAGAGCGATCACGCCGCAGGAAAAAGATTAATTGGTTGAGAAGTTGAGAGTGGTCCAACTAGTCAGGAGAACCTTAGACCACCAAATAAATATCACCATTGATCGAGAAAACCATAAGAACATCTACATCGTCCATCAGAGAAATGCGTTGGATGTAGAGGAAGGAATTTTTCTCAATACCCTGGGCTTGGAGCAATGAAACTGCCTGACCCTTTTTAACTCCGAATTAACAATATCGAGGGGGAATATTCCTCGATGTCATATCTATCATAGGTAAAAGATGAGTGAATCCGAGGAAGGCCTGAATGCTGATAATTGTAGGCTTACGTGAACGAAAGTTTCACATCAAAAAGTGAGGCAAGTTCCACATCCATTCCGTGTTGGTGCCACATCATATGGAATGATAGACGAGTTGCCACATGGCAATAGGATATATGTTTACAATGAAAAACCTGAGAACTTTGGAAGGCCATAACTTCCAATCCAGAGCTTGAATTTGAGCATGGTGATGGTCGTTGGAAATCTCTTGACAAGAACAAGATGATGGAAACCTCATGAAGAGTATTTGAGATGGTTGAGGGAAAGAGAAAAATTAATACCTCATCCCTTAAAAGGGTACTTAGGGGTCGAGTGTGTGACAACAAGCTTCTCTGGCAGAACAAGTAATAATCAGATTTTTCATACAGTCTGACACCCTTATGCACACGAGACCTTGCAACATAAATAAATAATGAAATAATCCCCCCAAAATACACTAAGGACAACATTATGAATTTCATGCCTTCCACTTGATATTCGTCACCTACAAAAGTAGCTTTAAGCCACTTGGTGACCCGTTTCATTTCCTCAGAAACTTAGAATAAAATAATAATATATCTGACATTACACTTTTCCTGGAAATATTATAAAATATTCCTCGAAACTTATGACTCACCCCCTTTTCCCTTTTCCGATGGAGTAGGCCCCCCATCTATTTTCGTTGGAGTTAGTTAGCATGCAACGATGCAATATTATATTAATAATCATGAATATACTTACATGGATAGGTGCACTGGCCTATCTACGTCCAGGCTCACCAACTTCGTATTCAAACAAGCTCTCTGGCCTCAAAACATAAACATTCATTCTCGCACACTAACCCAAGTGCGTGTAACATAGTGCAATGTGCACACTTTCCCAAGTGCGTACAACACATAGACTGTGCACACCTTGTCTTTGTAGAAGATCTCTGTGCACTTACTCAGATGCGTGCAATCACTAAAACTTAACATCCATGGCTCACCAGCCTAAATTTCCATTACATTTACACTTGGTTCCAACGGTTCAACAAACTATATGTACAATAGCAAAGGGTTCTGGATCAGGGACACTACAATCCCCTCCCCCTTATTTATGAACCGTCCTCAGTGCATTATATACACATGTACATACAAAATTTAAAACATCATAAAAAATATGAGGATACCCTGCTTGCATAGCATCCTTGCACTCCCGGGTTGCATCCTTAGGACCATACTAGGTCTATTGGACATTGACCAACTCCATGAATCAGTTCTGGAGTTGCTTGATTTTCCGATCCAATATGAAAATTGGTTTCACTTGAAATCCGCCTTATGGCTCCACCTAAATCAAATTCCAATCAATGATATGATTAGTATCAAGCACATACTTATTAAACAATGACACATGGACAAAATTATGAATGCATAAGGATGCAAGAAATGCAAACATATAAGTGACATCACCAATCCTTTCAAGGATTTCAAATGACCCACAATAACATGTTTCTAACTTAGAACACTTTCCCAACTTTAGGGAATTGTGTTTGGCCTTCACTTTCATAAACGCGTGATCACCCACTCTAAATTCTCTATGGTTTATTTCTTTATTTGCGCAAATCTTCTGCCTATCTTGGGTAGCCTTTAGGTTTTGCCTTATATTTATCATCTGCTCATCCATTTCCTGGATGTAACAAACATAAATATATATAATAGTTAAATATAAATAACTAATAAGTAATCCTCTTTTGTAATCATCTTATTCATTCTTATACAATTATTATTAAATATATTTACTATCCTTAAATGGATTATTCTGTATTGTCCTATTTATATTGGATATTTACATAGTAAACCAGGTTGGTTTACCACAGTGGCATGATAAGGGGAAATTATGTTATGATAACTCCCTCTCGACATTCAAATCATAAGAGTAGATATATTAACTAGTTAGAATATCAATATTATCCAAAACGAGAACCCTATAAACACCCAGTTTCACAGAAGATCAAACTAGGGTGGGAAGACTCTTTTATAACTCAACAGTTCTGGTCAACTCTTCGTCACTCATATCGTCTGGTATCATCAATCTTAACAACACCAAAAAAATAGAGTCATGCGAATACATTGCAAGCCAGAACGAAGAAGTAAGCATGTCCATAAACATGCTTTGAGGACAAAGCATTTCTAAGGGGAAGGCAATGTAACAAACATAAATATATATAATATGTAAATATAAATAACTAATAAGTAATAATTAATTATGAAGAGACATGACATATGAAAGGTCATGTCTCTTATGAAAGGGCACCCCTATGCAGGATATATATACAAGCCCTCATTCCTCATTTGTAATCATCTTATTCATTTTTATACAATTATTATTAAATATATTTACTATCCTTAAATGGATTATTGTGTACTGTCCTATTTATATTGGATATTTACATAGTGAACCAGGTTGGTTCACCACACCGGAGTAGATTTGTCCCAACTACTACGTGGTATGTTGGGTTATCCCAACTCACTGGCATGTGCACTTTCTACCATAAAGTGCTTCAAATGGGCTCATCCTTAATGATGTCTGATATCGATTGTTGTAAGTAAACTCTACAAAATGAATGTAGTATCCCCACTTGGATGGATTATCCATGACATACATCATCAACATGTCTTCAATCACCCAATTTACTCTCTCTTTCTGACCATCTGACTTAGGGTGATATGTTGTGTTGAAACTCAGGCTTGCTCCAAATCCCTTGAATAACCCTTTCAAAAAGTTCGAGGTGAACTTGGAATCTTTGTCCAACACAATTGTCTTAGGAACACCAGGAAACTTAGCAACTTTGTGCATGTATATCTTAGCAATGTCGACTCCCTTGTGGGCTAACTCCACTGGAATAAAATGGTCAGCTTTAGTAAGCTTGTACACCACCACCATAATAGAATCATGGTGCTTAGCAATCCTAGGAAACTTAGTTATTAAGTCCATGGTCAAAACTTCCCACTTCCACTCAGAAACAGGAAAAGGTTGCAGCAAACCAACTGGATGTCTGTGCTCAACCTTAACCTTCTGACATGCGAGACATCTTGCAATAAAATATGCAACTTCCTTTTTCGTGCCTAGCCAAAAGTATTTATTCTTGACTGCGGCAATGGTCTTCTGGTAACCTAGATGTCCAACATAAGGAACCTTATGAATCTCTGACAAAATCAGGTTCTTCAACTCTTGATCATTTGGAAAATAAACTCTACATCTATACATGAGGATCTCCTCCTCTCTTAACTCGTATTCTTCCAACTTCTGCTATGACATACCTTGTTGTAAAGTCACATTTATATCCATATAGCACATATATGATTTGACAACTTCCAAAATTTTGTCGCACAAATCTATCTAGTACATGCTAATGGTTGTAGCATGCATTTCATGCATCCTCCTATTGAGTGCGACAACCACCTTATTCTCTTTTCCCCTGATATGATTTATGTCAAAGTCATACTCACTGAGGAACTCTAACCACTTGCTTTATCTGGCATTCAAACTTGGTTTTCCAAACAAAAACTTCATACCACAATGGTCAGTTCTCAACTCAAATCTCTTACCCATAAGATAATGTTGCCACTTCTTCAAGGCATGCACTATAGTTGTCAATTCTAAATCAAGCGTAGCATAGAGCCTTTCATTCTCTTTCAACTTCCTTGATTCATAGCATACCACATGTCCATTCTAACTCAGGACTCCATCTAAGTAACTTCTCTAAGTAACTTCTGAAAACTTATCTAAGTAACTTCTGAAAACTTCATTCATCAAACACATGAAGATAGTTGGTGCATTTGACAACCCAAATGGAACCATTGTAAGCTCGTAATATCCATACCTTGATATGAAGAAAGTATTACTAATGTCTTCCTTTTTTATTCTCACAAGTTGGTGATATCTAGATCTGAGGTCTATCTTGGAAAATATCCTTGCGCCCCTTACTGATCAAACATGTAATCTATCCTCGGTAAGAGATACTTGTTCTTTATTATAACTTTGTTCAACTTCCTAAAGTTGATACAAAGTCTTAGCGTACCTTCCTTCTTATTTACGAACAAAACTAGTGCACCCCAAGGTGACACACTTGGGTGTATATACCCCTTCTTCAGAAGCTCTTCAAGTTGCATCTGCAACTCCTTCAATTATGGCGTACTCATCCTATAAGGAGTCTTGGATACAATTGATACTCCATGAATCAGATTAATAGAGAATTCAATATCTCTTTTTGGAGGAAATCCCGGTATCTCTTTAAAGACATCCTCATATTCTTTCAGTACTATGCAATCTTCCGCACTTGACACTTTATCCTTAGATGCCTCTTCCATGTGCACTGTGAATACTTGACATCCTTTCCTGTAACTTTCTTCAATTGCAATGTTGAAATTTCCCTGATAGTCACAACCCTTGGAATTCCTTGAACAGTTCTAAAATTTACTTACTCATCTAGGCAAGTAAATGCCTTATTATAACAATCCAGGACAACATGGTGCACGTCCAACCAATCCATACCAATGAGAAGATCATACAAATCCAAAGGTATAATATTCAAATCAGCCTTTGTGTGCAGTCCATTCATCTCCATTGGACATGCCTTAACCATTTCACTAATTTTCCTTTTGGTTCCTGTAGCTAACTGCACCAACCAAGACTTTCCAAGCTTGCTTCTCGGCAAATGGAATCTTTCCACCATCTTAGGATCTAGATAACTATGACTAGCTCTTGAGTCAATTAAAATAGCAATGGGTGGTCATTAATCTTACCTTCGACCTCGATCATGTGCAACTAGAACTCAACCTGCTTTTTATCCATGCAACGTAAATCCTTGGCACATTTCTACCCATGTCCTCAACTATTGCAACTTGTTGTACACTATGCGTAGTCCTTGCTTTATCACCTCTTTTAGGGAAATCTTTGCGCATATGATTCTTGCCACAACCCTAACACTGCATAGGTCATTTCTATGAATTTTGTCCCACAGTCTTTGATATTCTGCGCTCTTGAATGGTCGCATGTCCATGTACAATATTTCTGAAGAACAATGGTTTAAATCCCTTCTTCCTCTATTCCACTCTACTTTTCATCTTATCTTCCCAAGCCTTTTGGAAATTCATCCTTCCTCTTTGTTGCTCATATAGACACTTAGCGCAACTTATGGTTTCTTCCAATGTCTTAAGGTCATCATATTGTATCTTGTCGCTGATAAATGAGGGCAACCCACTAAAATATCTCTGAATCTTCCTGTGTTTGTCCTTGATAAAATGCACATAATTCAGCAACTCTAAGAATTTCCTTTCATACTCGTCAATCGTCATATTCCCAAGTTTGAGTTCGAAGAACTCCTTCATATTCCTATCATAATACCACTTGGGTAAGTATTTCTTTTGGAAATACCTCTTGAACTCTCTCCAAGTCACTTTCTTCTCGGCAATATGATGCCTTTCCTTTTAACTGATAAATAACAATTCTCCCTTCTTCCTGTGCAAAATAGTTATGCATCTGGAAGTACTTCCTCATAAAAAACAACCATGTCTCTGCACCCTCATCCTTTTTGTGCTCACCATCAAAGGTATGCGGCTTGATATTATTCATTTCTCCTTGTAGCTCATCCACCCCACTCCTTCTTTTATGCTTTCTGACAGGAGATGGAATCGAACTACTGCGTTTTCCTGGAAGAATGCTTACAAACAACTATTTTTTCTCTTCTTTTCTCATCATGAGACCCTCGACTTCTTGACCTACTCAAATTTGTCTCCTTATCCATCTTCTTTTCTATTCAGTCCATAATATGCATCAATTTGACATTGAAGTCATCTTATTGCGCCTTGGCTCTCATAAGCCTTTCATTATCAACCTTGTAGCTCTGGACATCTTCCTGCAATGCTTTTACAGTTTCAACTAAATTCGCTCTTCCTTGGATTTTGTACCCTCAACACCCAAGCCGGCATACAAATATCCAAACTCCTAATCATGATTGTAAGTCCTCTATGCATTATCCATGCTTTTAACCTTCTCCACTGACTTTATCCTACTCTAATCACTGATTATTCTGCAAAATGTGCAGACAACAAGATTTGTTAGGTGATTTCATGCAACAACTACATGAAAATTTTGCACCAATTTATCTGAATCCTTTCCCGCATATTTCTTGGATGATTTTAACACTCCAACTCTAGTACACACAATCGTGCATCACAACTCTTGCGCACATTACAATTCTATACTGCACACCAATAGTTTTTCGCGTAAACTAAACTTTACATTGCGCGGCACCAATTCTTAACGTACACATCTATTCATGCTAGTATATGGCCCATATGAGTCCAGTGTTGAACCAATAGATCAGATACCACTCTGTAACGTCCCCATCCACCCCAGGTTGGGCCGCGTCACACCACCCAAACCTTTGTAGCCTTGAATCAACCAAACCGTAACAACCCCATCATACTACTGGGCCATATTACTTTGAAGATTCACTGCACAATTTATAATCTAACACAAGTCTGCGCCATAATACTTGAAGTAATGCGCTCATCCCAAGCTTGATTCGCGCCACGTAACTTATAACAATAGAAGCAACATTCTCTTTTTAGTACAACCTTAAGCAACGAAATTTAATCAAACAATTGTGCACACCAGCATACTGATCATACAACATAACTGCGCACACATCCATCTAGGAGTCATTCACCACTTCTATAATTATTGTGTGTAGGGTCTATTCCTTAACCACACACACATGAGTTCCAGCCACTTGAAGCACACAGGTTACGATCCTACGCACCCGACCACTCAATTCTCTTCTTGACGAATTATAACCAAATTCACAAGGTTAACTTAGTAGGAAAGACTAGCCACATTTGTCATAACCATGCACAACTACAAATACAGGCTAAGTGCACCATACTTACATGATCAAGATAGCCCAACTCATTGACATAATAAACTCTGGATACATCCCACAATTCCCTACAAGAATCTCTGAAAGAACAGGTAATAATCATATTTTCCATACATTTCGACCCCCTTCTGCATATGAGAGCTTGCAAAATGAATAATAATCCAATAATCCCCAAAAAATACTCCAAGGCTAGAAATATAAATTGAATTCCTTCCACTTGACACTTGTCACCTCCAAAAGTAGCTTTAAGCCACTTGGTGACCCGTTCCCTTTCCTCAGAAACTTAGGATAAAATAATAATATATTTGAAATTACACTTTTCCTGGAAATATTATAAAATATTCCTCAAGACTTACGACTCGCCCCCTTTTCCCTTTTCCAGTGGAGTAAGCCCCCCATCTCTTTTCATCTGAGTCAGTGAATGCACAACGATGCAATATTATATCAATAATCATGAATATACTTACATGGGTAGTCGCACTGGCCTATCTGTGTCTAGGCTCATCAGCCTCATATTCACACAGGCTCTCCGACCTCAAAACATAAACATTCATTCCCGCGCACTAACCCAAGTGCACACAAAAAGCGCAATGTGCACACTTGACCAGGGGAGCGCAACGCATAAACTGTGTACACCTTGTCTTTGTAGAAGATCTTTGCGCACTTACTCAGATGCGTGCAATCACTAAAACTTAATGCCCATGGTTCACCAGCTTAAATGTCCATTACATTTACACTTGGTTCCAACGGTTCACTAGCCTATATGTACAATTACAAAGGGTTTTGGATCAGGGACACTACAAGAGAACTATGCTTTCATATTGGTGCCATGATCTGGAGCATAACAAATTTTGAAAAAGTGTTCCTTTAAGATGTAAATGGTAGCTCCTATGCCACAAAGAGAGGAGTGTCCCTGAAAAGTACCGTTGAATAATCCCAAAGGGATTCTGACTTTCATATATAGCATCACCGGGTTCTTGAACTTCATTTTCTTCAACTTATTTTTAAAATTTGAGGCTGACTTAGGAATCAAGACTATATTATAGAAAATGGCCAAATTTCTGGCCCGCCAGATGAAGTAGATGAAAATACTAGTAACAAATCCAAAAGTGCTAGCACTTTGCGATTTCATCCAGTCGAAGAGCCACTCCTCCAAGGAGTTCCCAGATTCCCAAAAGGAAATTTTAAGGATATTACAAACCTCCTTCCATACATTGTGAGTGAAAGGGAAAGAGACAAACAAATGCGTAGTATTTCCTCTTCAGCAACACATAGGGCACATATGCTTGGCCCAATCCAACCACATTTTAATCCAACCTCCCAATTTAATATTTTGTTGCTTAGCGCCAACCAATAGAACAAGGATAATTTAAGGAGGGTGTTTAGTTTCCATATGTTTTCCCATCGCCATTGGACATATTATTGAAAATCCTCTTCTAGCAACGTTAAATAACCCATCTTTACCGTATACATGCCATTGACAGGGTTTTTGGACCAACAAAGTGAATCTATATCCTCTTCCTTTAAACAAATAAAATTAGACTTTATGAGTTCCACATATGCAATACATTCATCAACCAAACTTTGAGCTAAGCCCAGGTCTTCCAGAGATTTCCAACTTGTATGCCCCACTTCATCTCCAACTTCCTTCTTGACATCCCATAAGGAGAAGATTCCTAAAAAGTGAAGGGTATTTATCAGACCGAATGACAAGATGAAGGAATCACATGCCCCTTACTAAGGGTCTTTCCCAATCCTGACTGATTTTCCATTGCCAATTTTCCAGGAGCACCATTTGTCAATTAAAGGAAATGCCTCAACCATTGTTTTCCACCTGATGGAACAATTGGAAATTGTTTTGTTTGGATCTCTAAACCAATCCACAATTGATCTACCTCATAAGTACTTGGTTGCCAACACCCTGTCCCACAATTGAGATTTGTGGGCTAATCTCCATAGGCTCTTAGCAGCTAGATCCTTGTTGAACCAGAAGGGGTTTTTGATTTCCCAACCACAAAAATTTTTTGGTCTGGAAATTCGAGACCATTTCACTAAAGGAATGCCCAAACATTCCTTTTTACCTGACCAAAGAAAGTGAAAGAAAATTTTCCTTATTTTGGAGAGTATACTTTTTGGAATCTTGGCAATGGATGCCCAATAAATGGGTATGCTACTCAAAATAGAGTTAATTAGAACCAAGTGCTCCCCTCTTGAGAGTAAACAATAGGTCCAATTATATACCCTTGCTTGAATTTTTCTTGGAATCCATAGCCAATGTTTAACTTTGTAACCCACAATCTTGAGATCGAATCCCAAATATTGTGTTCTTTCATGTAAGCTCTTCCAAGAGAATGGAAAACAATCCTTCAATTGTTCCAAAGAGACCTCCTCAAGGGAACAGGATAAAATTATAGATTTGTCCTTGTTTACCTTCATACACGTAGCTATGCAGTACAAGTCAAGGATATATTTTATCACTTTAAATTCCTGAACATTTCCTACACCAAAAATAATTATGTAATCTACAAATAATAAGTGAGAGAGAAAAACATTAGGTGTTATCTTTAGTCCTCTTAGAAGACCCTTTCTTTTTGCATTGTCAATGAGTTTGCTAAGACCTTCTCCCAAAATGAGAAAGAGAAAAGGGGATAAAGGACACCATTGTCTTATCCTTCTAGACGAACTGAAGAAGGATGACAGTCAACCATTAACCAAGACTGCAAAGGAAGCAGTTTCAACACAACTTATTATCCAATTGACCATATGTAAGTTCATTCCAAGTTGAATTAATACTAATCTCAAAAGGGTCTAGTTGGCTTTGTCATATTTCTTTGATAAATTCAGCTTCAAAACAAAGGAAGGGATGTTTTTAGTCTTTATAGTATGAAAAGCTTCTTGTGCCAGAGAAACTACATCATGGATCTGTGTATTAAAAAGGAAACCAAATTGTTCCTCCAAGATGAGATCACTTAGGATAGGTTTGAAATGGTTTGCAATTATCTTGGAAATGAGTTTGTATATTAGATTGCAACAAGAAATAGGCCTAAAATCCTCAAAGGATAAGGACCCTTTTTGGGGGGATTAGATCCAAGAAAGTCTTATTCAAGGATCCTAGAACTTTTCCTAATATTTGAGATTCCTACACAGCCTTGAGTAAATCTTCCTTGATGATATCATAAAAGCCTAGAAAAAATTCAACCGATAGGCCATCAAGACCCAGGATTTTACTTTTTTGGAATGCTTCCAGGGTTGCCAACACTTCCCCCTCGAAGGTTTCTTCCTGAAGAGAATCATTCATATATACTGAGATTGATATAGGGAAGAAATCAAGAACTTCAAGGATTTCCTTAATGGGACATCCAGGAGGGGCTTTGAAAAGCTCAAGAAAATACCCAACACCAACATTCGCAATCTCAGGAAAGGAGGAGACCTTTTAACCCTTGGGGTTTTTGATTTATGATATTGAATTGAGGTTTCTTCTATGGTTAGAAAAACCGTGGAAAAAATTGGAGTTTCTATCTCCCTCCCGTAGCCATATTTCCCTGTTCTTTAATCACCATTTTGATTTTTCAAGAGCCAATAGATCAATCTTTTGTTTAAGTAAAGAGCCTAACTCGAATTCCTCCTCCTTCGTCTAGGAGTCGAGGGGATTTGAGATTAATAACACAGCTAGTATGTTATCCACTTCTCTTAAAAGGGATTTGTTTTTAAGTTTAAAATTTCACACCCATGCCTGGGAAACCCGATTCAATTTTTCTAGACTAGAAGCCATTCGATGCACAAAGGAGCTATCAAGAATAACTTTAAGATGAGTATAGGACTCTGAAATCAAATTTATGTAATCAGATTCTTTTCACTAGTCATGGTTGAATTTTAGAGGGGGAGGAGGTCTGGAAGCTCCACTTGAGATGTTCAATAAAATTTCCATGTGGTCAGAATCCCCCCTATCGTTACAGGTGATTTGATGATCCAAGAGTTGGCCAACAATTTTTCTTCCACCAGAAACCTATCTAGTTGGTTCGTAACTAGATCTTCCACTTTTCTTCCATTCCTCCTGTTGATGATTACAGCTGTGTGTGACATCCTCCAGGACACAGACTGAGTGATTCGGCCTGTGAGAGAGCCCATGAGCTGGGTGTTCCCATGAGATGGGTATGTCGTTCCTCTCTGAGACTGATATGGAACGTTGTGTGCCCCTGTGTGGGGAGGATGCCCATGAGATGGTCGTTTGAGATGAAACGATGTGTACCCCTGTGAGGGGTGAAGGTGCCCATGTGATGGGTGTATCGTTCTCCTCTTTGTAAAGAGTTGAGACGATGTGGTACTCCATATGAGTCTCCTATGAGACTCAGTGAGATAGAGATTTGTTGAGTAGGACATCCTTGTGGCTGAGCAGAGGTGGACATGACCCTAGTGGCTGAGCACTAGTGAGTGTGTGTCCAGATGATTCTCCTGTGAGACTCGGTGAGATAGAGATCTATTCACTAGGACATCCCTATGGCTGAGGACATGTGGACGTGCCCCTAGTGGTTGAGAACTAGTGGGTGTGTGAGATCTCTTGTTATATTGTCTAAGAGTTAGATTTACCTGTAACCCTAATTGTGATGTAAAGGGTACAAGTCGACCCCACCATAAAGTGAAAGATAATTAATGTAAAAGATAATTAATATGGTAATTATTAATTATATTTTAAGTTATTGAGGTCGGCCCTATTGTGGCAATAGACACCATCTTTTATGTGTCCAATCTAGTATAAATAAAGGTGATTTCCCCATTGAGGAAACACAACACACATGTGATTTTGGAAATTTCAGTGAGTACATCTTCTAGGGCTGAAGTGCGCACCTCTCTTGGGCACTAGCCTTCTTGGTTTTGGAGAGCACCCTTTTGTGTGCTAAGTTTATGGTGTGGGAGGTCTTTCTCTTGAAGAATATAAAAAAGGATCGTTGGGTTTTCTTCCCTTGTTGAGAAGGGTTTCCCATGATATTTCTTGTGTTCTTGTGCATGGAATTTATTCTTGTGATCTTGGTTATTGCAACGATTGTTAATGGTGTAGCTGCATTTTTATGGTTCAAGTAAATGCTAAAATTGAAATAAACCTCATGCTTGAGCCTAGCATAGTGAAAATTCAACACCTCCAAGTCTCATAAATTTTAGGGGGCTCCAAGTTCACCAAGTTATGAGCATACATCCAATAGGAAAAAAACCCTCCTAAGGGTCCCTTCTGAGAAACTTTCCCCAAACTTCTTTAAGGGACAAAGTAACGTTTAAATCACCAATGATAATTACATTGGGAGCCTATAGGATACCAAAATTGCTTAATCTTTCCCAAAAGGGCCTTTGTCAACATATAGATCATATATGTTGAGAATTCTAAAGGAGGCAGCCAAAGAGAGATCCTCCAAATCCAAAACTATTCCAGAAACAAAGACATAAGTCCACACATTCTTGAAATTGGGACCCCAAGCAGACAAGAGGCCTCCTGAGAAGCCTATTGCATCCTTCGCGCAAAAGGTCCAATCCTTAAGCTACAAACTAAATGCATCAATATCGTTCTCACCATAGCTCATAGTTTCTTGAACTGAAAAAATATTAGGTTTGCACTTAGTCACCATTCTTAGAGAAGCCTACTGCATCCTTAGCGCAAAAGGTCCAATCCTTAAGCTACGAACTAAAAGCATCAATATCCTTCTCACCATAGCTCATAGTTTCTTGAACTGAAAAAATATTAGGTTTGCACTTAGCCACCATTCTTATGGGGCCCTAATTTTTAGTGGAACCCCCAACCCCCTCGCATTTAGGGACAAAATAATCATTTGAAACTGTTGGATAGGGCTTTCCCCACTCCATGGGCCCCAAAATGGTTGATTTTTTACCTGATTTAATTTCCTTTATAGCTCAATGTTGGGATAAAGACAAATGGGATTTACAACCCATATGGGGAGTCAAGCCTTTATCCATGGATAGACCACCAGAACAAGGGGGATCCACTTCCTTTTTGACATGGGATTTTAATAAATAGTCAGATTTTATGAGAGACTTCGATGACCAGGAGTCAGAATTAGAGGACGAAAGCATAACCACCTTTTCCATCGAAGGAACCTGATGATTTCGGGGAGAAGCCATAATAGAAGAAAGTGGGGGCTGAGGATAGCCGGGCCTCAAAACCCTAGGGCTTTGAGGAGATCAGGCTTATTTGGGGGAGCACAGGGGAGAAGTTGACAAGCCAACACTAGTTTCAGAGACCACGGGACCAACATTTACATCAGTGAACATCAACTTTTCTGAAATAAAAGATTTTGAACTATTCTCTGAAAGACTTACCCGAATTCGATGCTTCGGGATTCCCCCATCATGACCTCGCATTCGCTCTGTGTGTC
>JASDQU010292557.1:0-13870 GCA_032191745.1 Picea mariana
ATGTTTCATTTATATCAATGTCTCTTGCACAAGAACATGAATGAGTTCTTATTGCTCTATGGATCCCCTTTAGTCTTCTCCCTACCCTTCCCTAGCTATTTGTCTAAGGAGCGCTTTGGGTGAAACTTCTTCTCTTCGGAGGAAATGAAAATTCCAGTGCTCTAGACTACACGATGCCTTTTGTTGGTAACATGAGAAGGACCCTGGTCTGATCAAATTCATGCCAACAAAATTGTTATGTTGTTGGGACCTATAAAAAAAGGGAACATGAAGGAGAATGTTTTCGTTGATCCATAGATCTAGCATTAATCAATGGTGGGAAAGGAGATGTGATGCCTTCATATGGAAAGAAGTGGAACTAAGGAGAAAATCATTGGAAAACACTCGTGAAGAAATCTTTTACTCAGAAAGATCGAGCGACCAGTATGATATTTTATGGGTTAAGTTCTTAAAAGAAAGTTTTCACTGGATAAAGAGGCTCCAAGAAGCTCCAGAGTTCTAGGGACAGGCCAAGAAGGTATATGTGTGGGATACCAAAACTTTAGTAGCACTCTAGAGGCTGGATCACCTAGTTACATGATTTATGGATTTCTAGGTTAGTACCACACTAGAGGGATACATAATCAAATTTGCAGCTAAGAACCACCAATCCTTTTCGTGAGCAAAGGGAATTCTCAAGAAAGGCGCATGGGGAAGACTATTGAGAGAAATCCCCCTACGGGTTAAGGTTTTCTTGATGGAGGAAGGGATGTTGATTATGTCCCTGAATGAGATGGCAGCATAAACACCCTTGCTTGGGGTAGGGAGAGATGGGGTGAGAGTCATGGCATGAGACAGGGAAAGGGTTCTTTAACCAATGGGGTTGAAACAACAAGAAATGGATTCAATAGATGAGTGAGTCATGAAGAGAGCCGCCATAGTGGATAAGTGGTGGTGTGGAAAGATCAAGAAAGCCGCAAGACAGTCTGAAAATTTGAGGAAATAAGGTAGATCAAGAGAAGTAGAGGAAAGAAATATGGAAGAACTACAAAAGATGAGAAGACAGGAACAACTAGCTAGTCAAATATTAAATGAGACAGAAGTGAGGAGAGAAAGAGGTCGCCTGGAAGTGGGATGAGAGGGAGAAAGTGCACATGAAAGAGAGGAGGAAGCCGACATGAATCTTGGAGGAGAAAGAGAATATTCAGCCCTGATAATAGGAGAGATCAGGAATCTGTCGAAGAGATTGTCCCAATGGAAGTGAACGAGACCCCCCAGATCAAACAAAATTGCCTTGAAGCTAGTGGCACCAGCCTCGAATCACCCATACCCCAAGTGCATTCTATTCAAGAAGTAAGTTCGATACTACCTTCTCATGCTAATCCTATTCCAATATAATTAGTTAGTCAGTGGAAACGAGGATTTGTGGGTACAGGTATGATATTGGGATCTCTCAGTAGATCAAAAGCAGGATCGTTAGGGTTCATATTGATACAAACAATAGGAACAACAATGGCTAGCCATGCAAAAGGTTCGATTTTTCAATACCCATAATTTTGGGGTAAGGGAGACGAAGACGTTGAGAAGCACTGGTTCCTATGTGAAGCGATCTAGAGATCTTGAGGAGCCTTGGATGCAAATAAGCTAGTCGAGTTCTAGACTACCTTGAGAGATCGCGCTCTCAAATGGTACATGAAGATCATTGAACTTGAAGTGCCAGGGATGCAAGGACAAGCGTTCACACTTGGCTAGGTACGAATGAGGTTTATATAAGAATTCAAACTACCCCAGTCAAAACAACAGGCTCTGTCTAAGTTACACGAGATCCAACCAAAGGAAGGAGAATCAACCTGGGAGTATAACTAGAAGTTTGAAGATTCCATAGGAAGTTTGGCACATCTAATACACGAATAACATCAAAGGGAGTGGTACATTCAGGGGTTGTTTTCTCTGACTCAAATTTCTCTAACACAACAGTGGATAACCACGTTAACAAATGCCTTGGAACAATTGATGAATATTGAAGCCATGATGGTATGCCCTAGGAGCCTGAGAGTAACCCTCAGGGGAATATATTGGCACTAACATAAATGATTCAGGATTTGATGATACCCAGACTAGGACAACCATGGGTTTGGTGCACTGGATGTTATATGGAAGGTCATCTAGTGAATGATGTCTGAGAATGAGGGGACTGGGACCTCCTCATAATTTTATGGTAACCCCACCAGGACCCACGGGAGGAGTTGCGCAAGTGTCGATGAATTCATCATTCCATAACCCTACCCCATATCATGCTTTCCTAGGAGGCCAAGAAACATCGACAACAGAGTATTATGAAATCTATCGAATCCACGACCATGGACCAAGACAGTGCCCCATCATGCATAAATATTCAACAATACCAAACACAGTGCACTGTGAGTTCTATACATCCACTATGCATACTACCAATTAATGTAGAGAGTTGGATGCACTTGCAGATAGATTAGACCAAACAATATTCAGGGTGAATGAAAACCCTCAAGGACCAGGAAGAGGATGAGGAGGTGGAGCTAGAGAAGATTTCAAAGGAGAAAGAACTGGGGGATGAGGAGGTGGAGCTAGAGAAGATTTCAAAGGAGAAAGAACTGGGGGATGAGGACCAAGCAGATGTTATAACTGTTATGAACAAGGTCACTTGGCTAGAGATTGTCTTCATCTAAGGTGGACATGGTGCTCTCAGTGCAGAACCAATAGACACGCAACTAAAGACTGTCCAAATTTAATTGCAAAGTGGGAAGATAGAGTACGACAAAGAGGATCTAACCTTATCTATTCAGAGATCAAGAGGATTTCTAAGGGACAATTGCCTAGCCTTAATATTGTTACTCGAGGAGGAGAAAATACAGGAGCTGATGCTGATACTCTACCTCAGATCCAGAAAGAAGTACCTAAGGGAGATAGGTATGACCCCCTAAAGCAAAAGTTTTTCTTTAAATATGCCATAGAAGTATTCCAGAATATTCCTAGTCATGAAATGCAAGAGAACCCCCCCGAGCCGATTGTTTACCCTAAGATGGTGCAAGTCCCTACTTCACTCCCTGCACCTAGAAACCATGTAGCCATATAAAGACAATCTGCACAACCCCATAACGCAATTGATCTTTGGTTTAAATTATTCTCTGACATTCTAGGGAATTACCAACTAACAGAAAAGTTTCACAATGTGCTATACCTAGTCTTAGGGAATGAGGAATCCTCAGAAGCAAGGATAAGGACTAATCTTCCTAAGAAGAGTACTCAAAGAGTGCAGCGAAGAAAAGTGCGAACCAGAAAATAATTTTGACTAGTAGCCTAGTTGGATGACTTTGAAATTAAGGACATCATGTTAGACCTAGGGTTAGATGTGAATATTCTGCCTTAGAATACTTGGGAAGCATTAGGAAAACCGAGACTAACATATTCCCCAATCCAGTTAAGGATGGAAAATAAATACTGTATCTTCCCCATAGGAAGTATGAAGAATGTGGAGATCAATGTAGCAGGAGTAAAAACAGTAGCTGAATTTGAAGTCATTGAGATCATGGGAGACAAGGACCCCTACCCTGCACTACTTGGCATCGATTAGGCCTATGAAAATTATGAAGTAATCAATTTAAAGAAAAACACCATGACTTTTGAAGATGAGGGAATCGAGGTAGTTCAACCTTTGGATCCATATGTAGGACCCAGGTATGAAGAACCAATAAACAATAATATGGAGGAAGGAGACCTAGACCAATTGTACACTCTAACAATGGGGACAAGAAATGATTACATAAATCCTACTGTTGATGGGTCAGTAAGCTGGAAAAGTATACAGTCAGCAGACAAAGATTCAGAACTAGCTTTCAATAGTTGGCAACAAGGCTCACACAAAACATTCTCAAGAAGATGCACAACTATCAGAATGACCAGATGGGTTGGGACCGAAGTTAGAGAACAACCAGTATACGATGGTACCTTATATATAGACAATTTTTTGTAGAATATGGAAGAGAATGTGAGAGAAGATCAAATAATCTTGGTACTAGATGTATCCTTTCGGAACACCCCCGCCAGATGGTGGGCCACTCAGAAATCCGTACTTGAAACTTGGGATTAAGTGAAGAAATCTCTCAAGTACAAGTTATGGAATAAGGAGAAGTTGGAATCAGAGATGTAGATGGATCTCCAAGCTACGCAACCATTCAGTGGAGAATCAGATCCTAGGATACACATCAAATAGTGTGTGACACAGTGGCAGGCTGTGGAGATACCCTCTCACTTATGGGTTCAGTTATTTCCCCACTCTCTAGGCCCAATCACAAAATCTTGGTTCATACATGAGGAAACCATAAGACAGATGAGCGACTGGTAGACACTGGCAGTGCAATTTTGCAAAGACTTCTTATTCTAAAGTAAGTACCCTGAGCTTGAGCTAGCCCTACAAAATATTAAAGAACTTCTTTTTACAAGCAATAGTAATAGGGGATCAAACTCTGTAGTGTGTCCCAAGCATACCCAAGAACTTCAAACTAAAATCCTCCTACCCTTGATTGACAAGCCCATAGAATGCTATCAGATTAGTAAATATCTAGGAAGCCTAGATGAATTAGAAGAGATGAGAAACCTAGCCATCAAAGAGATAGGGGGGAGCAGAGAAATCCAAAACATCATACCCAGCTAGACCGACAGTTCCTACAACCACCCATTAAAATTGCACAAACTCAACATAGGGACTGTAGAGCAACCCAAAATAGCCTTGGTGGGAGATTACTTGGATGAGAAAACCAGTCAGGAAATACATAGTTTACTAAGGGAATATGAGGATTTGCTCCCAAAGACTATTTCAGAATTAAAGGGAATCAAAGGATTCATGGGAGAAATGAATATTGAGTTAAAACTAGGATCCAATCCTGTCAGACATAGGCCATATTTTCTTAACCCAAGAGTAAAAGAAAAGGTTAAGAAAGAGATTGATAAGATGTTAGAAGCAAGTCTCATTTTTGCGGTAGAAGAATCAGAGTGGGTCAGCTCGATAGTCATTCAAATTAAGAAAGACATTGAGGATATTAGAGTCAGTGTGGACTACAGAAGCCTCAACTCTGCCTATGTGCATGACCGTTTCCCAACACCCTTTATCGATGAGGTGCTAGAACATGTTGCAGGGAAGGAAGCATACTCATTCACGGATGGATTTTCAGGATATCATCAAGTCAGGATTGCCGAAGAAGATAAAAGAAAGACTATGTTCATTACAAAATGAGTATCTTTTTCGTAAAACGTAATGCCATTTGGTTTAAATAACACCCCTGCAGTTTTCTCCAGGATTGTGATAGCAGCCTTTAGAGAATTCATTCACAAATTTATAGAAGTCCATATGGACGATTGGACAATATATAGCCTTCTTAAGGGACATGTAGCACTGCTAAGGCTAATGTTCGATAGATGCAGAGAATTGAAAATTTCATTAAATCTCATAAAGTGTCTCTTTTGTGTGCCACATGGAAATCTATTGGGCCACATAGTTTGTCGATCAAGAGTATTGGTGGACCCAACAAAAGTTGTGGTCATTGTGAATATGACACCACCTACAAGTGCAAAATAGTTGCACTCCACAATAGGTTACTAGCGCAGGTTCATTTGAAGATATGCCAACATTACTACGCCACTGGAAAACCTCCTGAAAAAGGTTGAAATGTTCCAATGGACTCCCCAATGCAATAAAGCATTTGAGACACTCAAGAAGAAATTCATTACAGCACCAATTCTGATATTTCCAAACTGGAGAAGGAATTTCATGTCCATGTAGATGTTTCCGAAATTGCCTTAGGATCTATCTTAACGCAACCTGGAGACGGAGCTATGGATCAACCTATATATTTTGTGAGTCGAAAGTTGTCGCAAGCATAATGCAACTACACAACAACAGAAAGGGAAGGCTTAGAAATGATTTATTCTTTACAGAAATTTAGACATTATCTGTTAGGATCTCACTTCAAATTCTTCACTGATCATTTCGGACTGAAATACCTAGTTAATAAACTTGTGTTGGAAGGGAGAATTTTTAGATGGATATCATTTATTTCATGAATTTTCTTTTGAAGTCATCATCAAGCTAGGATGATGCAACGTTGGGCCCGACCATCTATCCAGGCTAGAGTAAGGATAAAGTGGCAGAGCAGTGGATGACCATCTCCCAAATGCAGACTTGTTCAAGATTGAGGCCATACTGGAATATCTGGAGGACATTGCAATCTTTCTCAGTACAGGAGACTGTCCTTAAACATATTCTGCAACCCAGAAGCGCCATATGGTCATCAGAGCAGCAGAGTACCAGCTGATCGTCGGACAATTGTATAAACTAGGACTAGACCACATTATCAGACAATGCGTCCTAGATCATGAAAGGCAGGATATACTTTGGGAATGCCATAGTGGAATAGTAGGAGGCCACATAGGAGGAAATTCCATGACACAGAAATTTCTATAGGTAGGACTTTAGTGGGACACATTATTCAAGGATGCAAAAGTATACTCTAGATCGTGTGATGTTTGTCAACGGGTGGGCAAGCTGTCATGATGCGATGAAATACCACTGCAACCAGTTAGAGATCTACAGGCATTTGAGAAATGGGCAGTTGACTTCATTGGCCCAATCAACCCCAAAACCAAACAGTCAAAGGCTAGGTACATCATTACCGCAACTGACTACCATACCCATTGGGCAGAAGCAACAACGGTACATGACTGTTCGACAGACACTGCTGCCAAGTTCATTTTTGAGAATATCATTACCTGGTTTGGATGTCCCAGAAGCCTAACCAGTGATCAGGGAGCTCATTTTCTTAGTAGTACTATAGCTACACTTACAACAGAATTTCTGATCCAGCATCACAAAAGCAGTCCATACCACCCACAACCCCACGAAACAACTGAAGCCTTCAACAAGATTCTGGAAAAGGGACTAAAAAAGATCTGTTGCACAAACTAGGAGGACTGGGATGATAGAGTTCCAGATGTCCTATGGGCCTACAGGACAACCACAAAGAAACTCCATAGATACACACCCTTCCAATTAGTCTATGGGAGAGAGGTAGTCATGCCTGCAGAGTTCATCACTCCAAGCCTGTATATGGCACAAGTCACATGTATGAAAGAAGAGGAATTTGTGGCATAGAGACTTGCGGAGCTCCAGGAACTCGAGGAAACCATATTCTAGCAGACTTTTATTAGTCGGTTGAAAAGGAAAGAAAAAAATCTTGGCATGACCGACAAATTAAAACCAAGTTATTCACACAAGGGGACAAGGTGTTACTCTACGACAGTCAATACTAGAATCATCCTGGCAAGCTGTGTATGCACTGGTTGGGACCCTTCATAGTTGCGGAGATCCAACCCTTAGGAGCAGTCAGACTCACACAACTAGATGGTGTGCTACAACTAGGATGGTTGAATGGGGCTCGCTTAAGTCCCTACCTATCTCAAACCTGAGAGAGAAGGACAATCGCTCCAATTCAAAGGAGCTTGTACAATAGATAGATTTGAGTTTTGTTTTCTTTCTGAAGTTTTGTAAATTCAGTTAATAAAGCCCATATGCGTAGTATTCCGCCATAACACATAGTTCATTTCTTTTGTCTAAGCATTGGTTGATATAGAACTGACGACCTAGCAGTACAGGACCTAATGCATAAGAGACTCCATTAACGGTGGTCATTAAAGATGATGTGGACAACCTTTGTAGTCGGAGGGGCCATGAATCTGAATCCAATCTGAGTCATAGGCCACGTAAACCCAATCAATTCATAGCCTTTATTGCCATTCTGGTACCCCGTCTGACACCCGTTAATCCATAAAGTCGCATTATGCCAAGATGAAATCGAAGTTCGTGCCAAAACACCCACCTGTCAAATAGAAAGCTCTCAAATCGACCACATTCGTATTCCATTGAAATAAGTAAATACCAAGATTGCCAATAGGATTTACCTTGATTAAACCATCCTGTCGGACAACTCACACCCGGATTGCATCCATACAGTCATGATGAGTAGCAGTTACTGCTAAAACTTACCCGTTAAGCCAAGTATTAGGCTCTCAAAACTCAACCGAGAATGTACTGTTTCTAAAAAGAGCATAGCCATTTCCAAACTCAGCAGTGCAAACTAGTTAGGACCATTGTAAAAGCTACAGACATAACCCTAGATCTTACCAACCATAGAAGTGTGAATGTTGAGAGCCACAGCAAGCCGAAGCATCATGACTAAAGAAGTGGTACCAAATGAGCCCTGCGACCCTCAGGTCGAGATCATGGGCGATCTCAAAGGGAAGGTAGAGTAAGTTAAGCTCCTCGACCTTGACCTCACAGATTCATCCTTGTTCCCATAGATGCACATAAACGTCTTTTAGGATATAGTCTCGTATGGAGTCGGAGGAATGAAAGTAGTACCAAAAGAAGAGTTCATTAACTTATTTAACTCAACCATCATGAACTTGAGAGACTTACCAGTCTTTGGTACCACAGGCGAGATCGTGCGCTGCACAAAATTTCTGATAAGAAGGGTGCATGACAAGAGTCTATGGTTGGATAAGTGGTATCCAATCCATGCTGAAGACATCCAGTAGGTCACTAGAATATCCTCGCAAGGAGAGGATGTGTCAAAGGGATTCCAGGGTCTCAGTAAGCACAAGAAAAAGAAAGGCAAGCTTAGCCTATATGAAAAATTTAACACAAAGAGAGCAAGATGCACAACAGTAATTGAACCAATACTGCCCGAGAGAGTCTGGACTACCTGCTATGTCATGGACAACAAGGTTATGAGGTATTACTATAAGGGAGAATGCACTCTAGATGCATTAATAGTCGCTGACTTTTGCGCAAATGGAGCGGTGTTCAACTGGTGTAGTTTCATGTTGGAGGAACTACTAGTAGATTGCGAGGAAGCACAGGAGAAGGGAGGAACCTTCACCTATGGATACCTACTTGTGGAATTTTCATTGTTCAAATGGACACCACCTGTGGGCTGAAAACCAACAATAAAATATAAGGGGTGCATGGCGAAGATGTTTGAGCCATGGAAATCCAAACAAGACTTGGAGAACACAACCCTCAACAACACAACATTTGCCAAATGGTATAATGGGATGATAGACACAATGTAGAGGTTGTGCATCTCGTAGGATCTCCTCAACTGTAACACAAGAAATATAGCCTTCAGCATGAACCAACACAACACATTCATCTAGCCGAGACATGTCAGCAAGGAACATTTCCACATATGGATGCTTCCGTTCTATTTGGATGAGGAAGCCTTTGATAAAGAAGTCATGTCATGTCCAAGAGTCAAACATGACCAACGTAAATTAGGAATGCATTACATTTTGCCTGCAGATCTCTTGAAGAAAAAAGACAACGAACCAAGAGAAGGACCGAGTTCAGGCCATGAGTAAAAGAAGCCAGATGCTCCAGCATAAACAGACTCCGAGGAGGAAGAAGAGATACAGTAGTTAGAGCAGAGAAAAAGGCCAGCCTGTCGACAACTACCAGACAATGTTGTGTTTTCAGGTGTGCAGGTTAACCAGATCTTAGGCGTTGTGCTTGGTACTGAACCATTGGTGAAGAGGCCCAAAACTGGGGTCTCGCCGAACAAACCCCTGAACCCACAACCCCTTGCATATGCCACTCCCCACACCTGCGCCATGACCAAATCCACCACTATCATTGATATTCAGGATGACCTAAAGCCAGATTCATTTCCATCCACAGTCATCACTGAGAAACCCCCACCACTCCAACTACCAAACCTCATCACTATCGGTCCACATCATACCATGACCTCATAACCGATGCAGCTCGATCTACTAGAGATAGTAGAGTGAAGACCCCTACAAATAACCAGAGAATTACCTAAACCAAGATCAAAAATTCATGGTCCCAACAACAAAGCCTCTGATCCGAGCACGACACTAGATGATTCGAATATATATGCCCAGGAACAACAGCCTAAATATTTAGCGCAGGAAGAAGACGCACGAGATAGAGAGGAGATGGAACTCGATAACAACCAACAAACTACCTCACCAACAAAGGGTGAGGGTTCCCAGGAAATCACGACACATTAAGAAGGATCGGAAGATCCGTAAATACCAGATGCACACAACAAACCAGAAGCGAAAACTAAGAAGGATATGACAGACATGCAAGCACAAATGGAGCAGGTTCTCTAGAACCCTCAACAATGTGCAAAATTGATGCAACTCTGCATAGCCAGAATAAAGGTTCTGATGCTTTTGCCAATAGAGATAAGGTTGAGAATTGCACCACCAATGGAGGAAGAGGTAGAAAATCGCTCATACCATTCAATGGCCAGTGGACTCCCACTACATACGTGAGCACCCACCGAAGAATCTCCTTCATATACCAACATGGTACACTATCCAACACCACAATTATTTGGATTAATCAGGGAATCCACAGACCAATTGGAGAAAAGACTCCAGGAGGCCGAGAGATCCGTTGATATTGCAAGGAAGGAACAATTCATGGCACACACATATAGAAAGAAGGAAGAACATGAAAAACTCCAAGTCCAGTGCAAAATGGAAAAAGTGTAGGAAAAACTTGTTGAGGCTTGGTCGGAGATTCAAAAGGTTGTTCCTGAACTACCCGAGGCCAGTGACGTAAGCGAGCTAGAGCAACAGATCAAGTTGTTACTGGAAGCATGGGCGCAACTTGATAATCGCACTGAATAGATCCAAGAGAAGCTAAAATAGGTCCAACGGGAAGCAGAACAACAACCTCAATAGCTCCAGGAACAAATGCAGAAGATAATATTGCAAGGTGACAATGCCCGAGAAGCATTGCACAAGCACACATCAGACTGCACAAAAATATTCAAAGAAGTTAGAGTGGATGGGCATCATCTCTCAATGAAATTAGGTCTTAGAGGAGGTCCGTACAAATATCTAGGTGTTGAATGAAGAAGTTGTGGTTACAATGGACCCCATGGAGAAATAGTAGAAGTTCGACCAAATTCAGCAAGCTGACAATGAACTAAATACACTCTATGAGGAACATTTTGTAGCCAAGAAAGAGCTGCATGATTTTCAAATGGTAATTCAGACCTCCTATATTAAAGTGCATCAAGTCGATGCAATAGCCGATTTTGAGTCGAACCCGTTGGTTGCAGCCAAGCCAAAGGAATACAGCAAAGAGATGACCCAACAGTTCCTTGCAAAAGAATCACTCCTCGCCCGAAAATGGCAGGACAAAGTTGAAATCTTTCATGGAGTAAATGATAGAGAATCAGAGTTGGTACCAGAATTGGACCCTTCATTTGAGGAGGTAAGGGAAGAAAAAGCATAAACAGAAGAGCCCAAAGAAGAAGAAAAGACGGACAAGGGAAAACAACAGATGCTCTTGGAGGATGTGAAAGAACCAAGAGCTTGACTCGAGGATGAGTTAGGGATTGTGGTCCGAGCCCGTTCGGCCCTTCTTTTTTGAGAAAGTAGTGTGCAAAGTTTTGACTAAGCACGAGTTGTGCAAACTCCACCAAAGACTGGGAGAAAGAGAAACTGAAAGTAGTTGCAGAAGTCATCACAATGCTAGTATATCAGAAAACGGTTGCAACAGAACAAGAAATCATGTAAACTGAGAAGGAAGAAACAACCCAACTATATATATAGGACCGAACACAAAGGTAAAGGGTTTTCATTCACCCGTTCATTGGTTCGTTCACTCACCAGAGGTTCATTAGTTCATAAATCAGTACCTGGGTTGAGTTGAGTCAGGTTGGTTAGAGTCACCCAAATTTTGGGATTAGCTGTTGATAATTGTTGTAAGTTGGAAAAGGACAAGTATGGGTCTATAATGAATCAAGACTATCAAATAGAGAATTAGATCTCTGTGGCATGGGTCCAAAGCCATGATTCTGTACTGAGCCTTGCTATGTAATTCTTAGTCTATAATAAGAGAAATATCTAAAAGGACAATATGAAGCATGACCAAATTGCAAATATGTTGTGTATTTATATTCTTACTTGTGCACTACAGTATTTCTTTATGGTTTATGAGTTTTATTTGATGGTTCACCATTTAAATCCTTTCTTGCAATGTAAGTAGGTTGGATTCTTACATTTGTATGTTTCAGATCTATCAATGTGTCTTACACAAGAACATGAATGAGTTATGACTACTCTATGGATCCCCTTTAGTCTTCTCCCTACCCTTCCCTATCTATCTGTCTCAACAACGCTTCCTCTTCGGAGGAGATGAAAATGCCAGTGCTCTAGACTATACGGTGCCTTTTGTTGGTAACCTGAGAAGGACCCTGGTATGATCAAATTCACGCCAACAGATGCTCTCATTCGAAAGAATGTGATGATTACAATGAGGCTTAGAATGCCTTTTTAACATAATTAAAATCCAAAACCCTAACCTTGGAAGATGAAAATTCAAAAGGTTTACGGGCCTCGATGGGGGTAGTTGATACGTCAACTTCCTGGAGGCATAACTTTTTCATATGACCTATCTTTGGGGCACTTGATACATCATTGGAAATTTCTAACTGAGAAGAACAAATTTCTAATAGCCCAGGTGATTTTATTTTGCAGTTGCTTGGGCCCCAAATCCCCAAAAAACGTCATTTAGGACCTCAAAACGACCTCGGAAGTTTGGAACCCAAAAAATTGCCGAAAAAATGCCAAGATGGAAATTTTTTTTCAACCTCGTGGAATAGGAGGGTGGCCACTGATATCCACCTAGATCATTTCCACTCTCCAAAATAAGGACTTCAACAAAATATTGTAAGTGCGTCCCTCCACTATTTGATCAGATGATTAAGAGGGGTTCCTAACAGACTCCCTAGATCTACAAGCTCTCATCACTTCATGACTTCAATGTTTGGATAATTTGATGCTATATCATCTCTATTATCCCAAAGTGGGTCTTCACTGAAGTTACCTCTATGTGGATCCAATGACCAAGGGGGATCCTGAATACCCTCAGATCTATGGTTCATGTTAGCTCACAATAACTAAATCGATTGAGGTTTAACAGTGGGGCAAGTCTATCTATCCCGAATAAGGAAACCGCCAAGATCCAGTCAACCTTGTGGGTAACTGCAACCATCAGTTAACTCTTGGAGTTTTGAATCCATAAAGGATTATCTTCTTTCGGGCCTAGCGTAGGGTTTCCAAACCTTGGTCATGTGGATTGTGGGATACACACTAATTCCTTTAGCCGTAAATGGGTTAAGGACATGGGCATGATCCCTCAGTCATATGGTGAAGAGTCTGAAGGAGGTTCCCACCTTTCATAGGGTTTGAACATGGAATTCCTGTGAGGGTATATTCTAGAGATAGATGGGACTTAAACATTCCAATAAATCCTACCCCGACCCTCTTGTAGGCTTACATACCACGACTCTTTAACTGCTAAAATGAGGCAAGAAAACGACCATTCAAAAGCATGAGTTCACAGGGAGATAATATATATATCTACCTTAATCATTCAATATAGAACTCAATATTCATAGATATATAAAGATATATATTCAATCATCATTTATATTTCAATACATAGAGTATGAAAGTACTTATCAAAAACCAGAAATAGTGAAGTGACTATTGAAAGGGGTGCATGTTTCCACCCAACCATAGGCACATCCACTCTTGAAGGATTTACCACTGGCCACCCCTAAGATAGACCATGATTATCTAAGAGAAACACTTTCTTCTTGCTCAATGATAGTTAAGGACGAAGGTTACACTCCTCCACCCACAAGATCTTGGCAACCGATTTTCTCTATAGCAAGAAAGGAGGTCTACATGAGCACTTCCACAGTCACTTGTCAGCCTCGTTTGAAATATTGTAACAAAAAACCTGACCACA
>JASDQU010292560.1:0-13633 GCA_032191745.1 Picea mariana
CCGTGTTTTCCTGAGAAAAGGAATTGAGATTTTGGGTAGAAGGTTAAAAGTTAAATCTTAAGGGTCATCATCTGCGTATAAGTTGAGATCCCTAGGTTATTAGTCCGTAGGGTAGAATACCCCACAACACACGTGGAAACAAATCCCATGCTCCAAAGGTTTAACACTCTGGAGGAAATGAGAGGTAAAGTGTTAGGTTTAAAAAGTTATGAAGCTCCTAAGTGAGGAAGATATCCTGACCACCAATGGGAGGAAACCCATGGTAGCCAATCAGAAACTTTGGAAGTTTGGAATTCAGAGGATATGAAGAGTAGAAGTGTGAAAGTACCTAGACTCTCAAAGTTCGAATAGGATCAGGACTGTCCATCCATGAGGATGTGGTGACCATTGATTACAGTCCTTTGCAGATTCATCACTATGGCGATCTGGAGGATAGAGAGTGTGAGCATCCCAAAAATCTTGAAGTTTGGAGTCCCAGACCAAATCGCAATCATTGGTTAATGGGAGTGTGATGTCCATTGATTTGCGACTTATTTGAATTCACCAATTCACCACTCTAGGAGACTGGTATCATGACGCTTTGAAAAGTCTCAAATCTCGGAGCTGAAAAATGGTTGAGAACCATTGATCTTAGTGAGTATTTGGGACCGTTGATCCCCTCCATAGTTCACGAGTAGTGTTTGTCGGAGCAGGGAATTTTTCCAAAGCCTGAAACCCCAAAGTCCACCTCTGACTGTAGATCTTAGCGGGTGTTGTGGACTGTTGATCTTTTCCGCCATTCAGTACTCTGCCATTTTGTTATTTAGGAAGAATGTGATGTCATCTTGTTGAAACTCCCAAAGCCTGGGAGTTATGAAGTCCCAATTTTTTGGGAAAAGTCGGTTTCGGCTGTGGTTTTATCTCGAATTCATATGGGGGACCCTATTTAGCTATGTTCAAGCAGGGGGAAAGGATATAGGACATGTGAAAATTGTTTTTAGGGATCGACAGGGGCCTAAGATCCAATTCGACTCCCAAATTTGAACGATCTTAGACTGGTAGGCCGTGTGGACCCCAGGGAGCAGGTGGGGGTCTGCATCAGTGAAATTCTCCAATAACTGCATGGGAAAAATTGGATATATATAAGGTGGAAAATGGCAGGAGGGGTTAGGTAGAATGAGACAAAGAAACGAACAATGAGATTGATCAGGTAATAATTATATAGTCCCAGTGAGGCCCCATAGATGAAGAGATAACCATTCATATCCATCATACTAGTGATGTTCCTGTTGGAATGTGGTGTCATCCCTTATTATGTGTTAATAATATTGATGAGATATCTTAATCATATTTCTTGAACCTTCAGTTTAATGTAGCAACAAGTAGCTGAGATTAGTCCCATGTGAATCCCTTGCTAGAGACAATACTTGGGATGTCGGCCATAACTTTGACCTAAATTGAAAATATTGGGAATTTGAAAAACTGTCAATCCATCTAATCCATCCATGTTAATGGAGTGTATGCTTTGTTTCCAAAAAAAAAAATTATGCCAAATATCTATTCTTCTACCTGTTGTACATCCTATAATAACCCTACTCTACCAAAATTCTAGGCTAAGAAATGGAGTTAAATGACAGATGACTCCTTTGGGTTGTAGTACACCTTCAAGCAATTGCCACTAATCAGTCCTTTGAGTGGTTGTACTTGTAATGTAGCCAAATTGGCAATATTGGATTCACTGATGTAGACTAGACAGAAAGGGCCCAACCACCACATATGTAGCTTGCTAGTGTACTGTAAATATTTTTTTTCATATAAAATGACTAAAGATATAGGATGGATTATTTTTTGGTGGATGTTGTGATCATACTATGCCTTTTGTCGTTTATTTTCAACCACTTGGATAAATCCTTCCATCATATGGTCTTCCTATAGCTCCATAAGTTCATCTAACTGATATTGAAGTGATTGCTCATCTATCATCTTAGTCACTATAGAAACCTGGAGGCTGGGGATGACAAATTCTAGAGGCATCACCGCTTCTTTACCATGGACTAGTATGAATGGTGTTCACTTTATCATCCACTAGAAATTTGTTCGATATTCCCATAATACTATAGGTATTTGTTGATCTAGATCATCACACTACACATTACAAACTTTGGTTAAAGTATTTTATAAAATTTTATTTAAATCTTCAACCGTACCATTAGCTTGAGGATGAAAGGGAGTTTTCTTTGGTGGTGGATCATGAACTCTTGAGTGAGTTGTTGAATGTTTTTTGTTTCAAAAAATGTGAGCCCTAGTAGCTCATTAGCACCTTCGGACAACTGAATATGGTAATCACATTCTTAAAAATAAATCATGTCTCCATTTCTAATGTACAATCCTGCATCATTGCAACTTCATCCCATTTTGTGAGATATTCAGTGGTTGTAATAATGCAGTGTGCACTTGTTTGATGTGCACGAGGATTAATGGGCCCCAAAAAATCTATTTCCCATTTTTCAAACGGATTTAGCGTTGTAAATGAAAACAATGGGATATCATCTCTTTAGTAAGGATTTCCAATCCGTTGATAAATATCACATTTTTAATAATATTCCTTGGCATATACAAAGAGTGAGGTTCACTAGAGCTATGTTGTGGCCTTACCGACATTGTTTCCTCCTGCAATACCTTCATGTGCTTCATACAAAATGGGGTCCTACTCATGCTCTAATTCACACCCGCATAGGATGTCGCCCACTCCCAATTTTTACAATTGTCTAGCGAGCAACTAGTAATATGTGCTACGGGTCATGATTTGATGACGCCGAGATGAGGTATATCATGTTGGAGAATATCCTAATGTAATAAATTTAGTGATCTCAACCAATTGATCAAGAAATTATTCGATGAAAAAGAGATGTACATATTGGAGTTCATCATCTAAGCTCTGACTAGTTTCACTAGTCTCAATCCATGACAGATGATCTGGGTCGACATTATATTTTCTTGGCTTGAGAAAAACATCAAACTAAAAATCCTGAAAGAGAAACAACCAATGAAATAGTCTTCCTCCTAACACCATCTTCTTTACTAAGTAATTTTTTGGAAATTTAGTTATCATTGATGTCAACCCTAGATGTCAACTCTAGAAGAAGTCCAAGTAATGGGTGTATTTGAAGAAGTATCCAAAGTGATCGCCTTATGGTGTAGCTTTAATTATGGCCCTCACAGGAAGACACTTTGAATAATTCTACAAGAATCCCTGGAAAGATGGCTAAATGGTTAAGTGGTTGAGAAGCCCCAGAGGTGTGGTCATGAATCCCGAAGCTATTTGAGGAAAGAGAGGAGGAAGAACATGGAACATGTATGAAAACCCTCATATATGGATAATCCTCATCATGTTGTTTTGAGCAATAGGTGGTACACCACGTAGTACCTCACGGTTGATAATTTATGTTCTCTTGAAGTTAAAGCCCTCAACTAATGGTTAAGAAGCCACCAAGCAGTTGCAAAAAGAAGTTACAAGTTGGACCAACATTAATTAAAGGAGACAATTGTTGCAATGAATATTGAAATAAATATTAATGATATTTTTGGTAAATTTGGATGTAATGGAATAATCATTAAAAATTAAATTGAATTTTACTTGGGTCAAGTCGACCCTAAAAAGAGGGTGCGAGATATAGCATAAATAATGCACCTAGGATTTCATTTGTGACATCAACTCAAGTGACTTTTATTTGAGGTAACCAAGGATATTTGAGGCATATTTTAGAGGGAAGATGAAGTGAAGAAGGGAGAAATTCCAAGGGAGGATGAAGTCTTGTGATGATGTTTTATAAGGTATGTTATTTAAAGGGAATCTTACCATTTTTGATATAATTATTTTTCTAGAATGATTCCAATAGGGAAC
Source organism: Picea mariana (assembly GCA_032191745.1). Classification (NCBI taxonomy): domain Eukaryota; kingdom Viridiplantae; phylum Streptophyta; class Pinopsida; order Pinales; family Pinaceae; genus Picea; species Picea mariana. The sequence goes on from JASDQU010292560.1 coordinate 3,884, forward strand.
CTTAGAGACTATTGATAAGACATATCAAGGTACCTATGGTAAATATTTCATCTTCTGGGTCATTTTATTTTTGGAGACACACTCTATGGAAGATAGGGTTTTTTACTAGTCTTGAAACTTCTTCATAGAGTATCCATGTTCTATGATACAAATTTCATTGGAAATATTACAATCCATATTCTGTTTTTCGTGAGTGTTAGAACCAAATATCAAACATTTTGTGTATGGCATGCTCTACAAGTTTTCTCTCCAGAATAGGACATAATTCATTAAGGTCTACCAAATACCTTTTCATGGAATATTCAAGTAGTGAAACTTGGAATTATTTCAGAGAATATATTGAGGAATATTGGGTACAATTTTAGACCTTAATTCATTACATGTATGGAGTTATACTTGTTGAAAATTAAGGTTTGTGTCTAATCCAAAAATTAGTCCCACGAGACTGAGGTAAAGTTTGATGAAGATGCTATTCTATTGTTGCTAGATATGAAGAAGATATGAGGGTCTATGATGGTATGCACCAGGTTTCTCACATGTTGAAAGGTATGGTTCTCTATGTGTTTTCAGGTTTGTATCTTGGTGATTTGGCACATGATTAAGGCACGTATCGACATATTGTTTGAGGAATTTCATTCATTCTTGGCACATGCTTGAGGTATATGGTTGGATACATATATTGGATGTTTTGGCACATGTCTTGGTACATGCTTGAGGCACGTCTCGGAGGATTTTGGCACATCCTTTGATGCATATGGTTTAGGTATATATATTGGATGTTTTAGTACATACTGAAGGCACATATTGGATGATATGGTGTATGTTTGAGGAACATATTTTGTTACATGGTTTAGGCATATCATGAGTAATATGGTATATTATTGAGGCATATCTTTGGTACATGATTCATGGATGTTATGGCACATATTTGAGGTATATTTTGGCACATGCTCGGTACATGGTTTGAGGCATATCTTGGTGATGTTGGGCATATGTCTTGAGAGATGTTCTTGGTGATATTGGAATATGATTTTGATGATGATGTTGTATCAATATTAGTGACATTATCAATGATAGGCTGATTATCAGTGAAAATGACATGTTAATAATTAGTTACAGTGATAGGTTTATTCTCAGTGACAGTGATAGGTTGATTATCAATGAAATTTTCAGTGATAGGTTGAGTATTCAATTATATTTTAGGGTGGGAGGGTGATGCAGAGCCTTCTTTTGGTTGGAGCTGGAGAATATAGGGAATTGAAGACTACTTTAGGTTGCAGCCTCTTTTAAGTTAGAGATGGAGAATATAGGGAGTTGTAGCTTCCTTTTCGTTGGAGCATGTAAAAAAGGGGTTGGAGCCTCCTTCCAATTGGTGATAGAGAATTTGGAAGTCGATGCTTCCTATGAATGTAATATTTTGATATATAAGAAATAATTGTGTGGTTTTCTCCCATTTGTATTTCCACGTAAAATTATGGTGTATTGTGTATATGTTGTTATGATTTGATTCATTGTTTATGGTTATATGTTTATGATAAATGAAATCATAAGTGAATGGAATCATTGAATATTACATGTTATGGTTTAAAGTGGTAAAAAGTGTTCAATACTGATTCATTCCCTCCTCTCAATATTGGTTAATATTCCAACAATTAGTATCATAGCAAGTCCTATAAGAATTAGTCTAACCACTGGAAGGTAGATCATGGATAATAGATACAAAGATAATGGAATACCAATATTTGATAGTCGGGATGATCAACATTATGACATGTGGAATATAAGGATGAAAACATTTTTACAGGAACATGGATTTTAAGTTTGTCAATCAACTTTTATAGGATACACTGCTTCAAACAATCCAAAGACCGCAACCAAGAAGGAATTGAAAAGAAACAACAAAATAGCAATGGATTTCATCCTAGAAGGATTACCTAATTTAGTAAAAGACAAAGTCAGACAATGTTCATCAACCAAAAAGATTTGGGATAATCTACCTAATATCTACTATAAGTAAACTCCTCTTATCATAGAGCCATATAATGTTGATCAATATAAAGAAGATATTGAGACAGAACAATAAGAACGATGCTCGTCATGTCAGATAGATCCAGAAGAAGAAGATTGTGAAGAATTCATAGTGGAATTTGAGGCTAAACTAATAAGTTCTTTAAGTGAGATAAGAAAGGAAAGGAGGTAAAACAAGTCTCTCAAGGAAGAGTCGATCAAGCTAAAGGAAGGTTCTGAAGAAGTTAATCATGTTATCATAAATCTAAAATATCAGCTGGAAGAAGCCAAAGTGATTGGAGAAACTCTCAAGGATCAACTAAAAGAGAAAGAATGTTTGGAAGATGAAATCACATCACAAATAAAGGAAGCAAAGAAGAGAGAAGAAATTTTGACAAGTCATCTTAAGGAAAGATCCAAGGACTTAAACAAGATTTAAGAAAAATTTAGTCAACAAGAAAGAACACCTAAAGAATAAATAATCTCTTTGAATACCTAAATTGAAGAAGCAAAGAGAACGAAAGAATTTATGAATATCTAGATGATGAAGAAGAAATAAAATTATGAGAAGATTGAAGAAGAAGTTTTTACATTAAGGGTTGAAGTTGACAAGATCAACAAGAACTTGAAGAGATCTCAAGTACTAGAAGATATTATCAGCTGTCAAAGGTCACCATTCAATAAAATGGGTCTTGGATGCACTGGTGATACCTCATGCAAAGAACATGGAAATTCCAATCCCAACAAAAAAATTGAAGAAAGAGGAAGGTCCACACAACCAATAATGAAAGTTGAAGAGAAGTGTTCTAGATTGCCGAAAAGAAAGAATGAAGTGAATGATAAGAATTATGTAGACATTCTCAAAGAAAGGAATCATGGTCAAGAAGAGTAAAAAAGGACTGAATACAAAAGATACGTATCTCAAAGAAGACCTTTTATGTCGGGGTATCAAATAAGATTCAACCATTATGAAGAAAAGAACAGAAGAGAAGATCACCCAAGGAATGAATTCTGAAGGACTACATCACAAAGAATATCATTTACTTCTAGGTATCAAAGTTTATTTGTTGGTTATTGTTTTACTTGTAATAGATTTGGACATAAAGTTGTAGATTGTAGAGCCTATGGAAGAAATGATCAAGCAAGGAATGTTTATGTGGCTGCATACAATATTGAATGTTACAAATTCCATAACTATGGAAACATAGCTCGTGATTTTAGAAGCATGATGGATACATCCATGAAATAAAACATTGATATCAGGAACAAGAAGGTTTGGAGAATAAAGAAAGAAAAAGAAGAGCATGTGAATGAAGAGCAAGTGAATGAAGTACTCCCAGAAATCATACTCTCAGGATTTGCAGTAGTGAAAAATCTTGATGAATTTATAAGTGAAGAGGAATATGTCAATGATGACTCCGCATTAGAGCAACATCATCCATTGTTTTAAGCCACCTAGCTCGGAGACTCCTAGTAATATGAATATTGAAGAGAGGGAGTCTAAGAAGAAATTATTACAGAGCTATCATTTGTGCAGTATGAATTATTTGTTTACCGAATGTGTTTCATATTGAGAAACATGAATTTGTGATGATTAGTTGCAACATATTCGAAGAAGCTCTTAAAACAATGAAGTGGAAGACTAGTCATAAGTATGTGTAGTTGTGTAGTCATGGACGATTGTTATGACATATGGACAAATATGATTTTATGAGATATTTTGCAGGTCTAGAATACTATACTTGACATGAACCAGAGAATATACATGAAAATGGATGTAAGCATGAGATCATAAGGAATTGCAGAAAGGAATATGGACTAATTGTAAAGAATATGACTTATAAGTAAAGCATATTGACATGTGAAACCAACTAGAAAGGAAAGTAGTGAAAGTAACAATAAGACAGAGAGAAACCATCAGGAAGAGTTATGTTATCAAGAGAATATTGTTGGATGATTATTTCATTGATGTCAGTTCAATGAATATGACAAGCCATGAAGACTTGAATTCAAGTGAAGAAGAAACCTTAATGTGAATGATTTTCATACACATCACTAGATTACAATAAAAGGAAACACCAATGGACAAAAAACACCATAAGAGAGGAAATAAATCATATATAGGAAGCACCACATTGATGTACATGACATCTTGCAAAAGAAGACACGGGGAGAGAAATCATCAGAGTGAGTTACCCTTAATGACAAAAGGGAGGAGAAAGATCGAGAGAGAAATATCAAAAGCATGAAGATAGTGGGAGCAACCCCAAAGAGAGTTACCCTTTGCCATTGATGTCAAAGGGGGAGAGAAATCAGAGGTGATAAATATTGAAAGCAATGTCACATGATGAGTATGAGTGTTTTCATCAATGCCAAAGGGGGATATTGTTGGAAAGTTAGCTTTTATAGATGTCAACCCTAGGTGTCAACTCTAGAAGAAGTCTAAGTAATGGGTGTATTTGAAGAGGTATTCAAAGTGGTATCATTATGGAATATCTTTAAGCATGGTCCTCACGGGAAGACTCTTTGAAGAAGTCTACAAGAATCCCTATAAATATGGATAAGACATTAATTATTTTAGAATCCCTAGAGGTGTGGGCATAAAGGGCGAATCTATTTGAGGAAAATGAGTATGAAGAACATGGAACATACATGAAAAAATCTCATAGATGGATAATCCTCGTCATGTCATTTCCAACAGTAGGTGGTACACCACATGGTTCCCTATGGTTGAGGAGTTATGCTCTCTTGAAGTTAAAGCCCCAAAGTAATGGTTAAGAAGTCCCCAAATGGTTGAAAGAATAAGTTACAAGTTGGACCAACATTAATTAAAGGAGAAAATTGTTGCAATGAATATTAAAATAAATATCAAGGATACTATTGGTAAAGTCAACCCCAATGGAATAATCATTAAAAATTAAATTCAATTTTATTTGGGTCAAGTCGGCCCTAAAAAGAGGGTGCCATATCTATTATAAATAAACCACCTAGGATTTACTTTGTGACTTAAACTCAAGTTACTTTTATCTAAGGCAAACACATATATTTGACATAAATTTGATAGGGAAGATGAAGTGAAGAAGGGATAAATTCCAAGGGAGGATGAAGTCTTTTGATGATGTGTTCTAAGGTATGTTATTTAAAGGTCATCTTACCATTTTCACTATAAAACATTTTCTAGAATGATTCAGATAGTGAAACATGGAGGATGTTGAGAAGAAATATCAAGGTATTTGTGGTAATAATTTCATCTTTTGGGTCGTTGCAGTTTTGGAGATACACTATGTGTAAGATAGGGTTTTTGACTAGTCTTGAAACTAGTCTCAAATAGGTGTTCTGCGAAAACCATAAATAACTTTTTTAGAGAGCATCCAAGTTCTGTGAGAACAATTCAATTTGAAATAGTACAATATATAGTATGTTTTGTGCAAGTTTCATAACCATATGTCATATATTCCATGTGTGGCATGCTCTACAAGTTTTCTCTCTAGAATAGGCCAGAATTCAGAAAGGTCTACCATTTTCTCTATAAGTACTTTCAGGGATGATTCAAGGAGTGAAACTTAAAGAAATTTTAGATAAAATATTTAAGTATATTGGGTAAAGTTTCAAACCTTTATTCATTACAGTTATAGAGTTATTCTTGTTGAAAGTTAGGGTTTGTGACTAATCCAAAAACTAGTCCCACCAGACTAAGGTAAAGTTTGATGAAGATGTTATTCTATTGTTGTTGAAGATGAAGAAGGTATGAGGATTTGTGATGGTATGCACTAGGTTTTTCACATGTTGAAAGGTATGGTTACCTATGTGTTTTGAGGTTTGTATATTGGTGATTTGGCACTTGATTGAGGCATGTATTAGCATATTGTTTGAGGAATTTCATTAATTCTTGGCACATGCTTGAGGTATATGGTTGGATACATATCTTGGATGTTTTGGAACATGTCTTGGTACATGATTGAGGAATGTCTTGGAGACTTTTGGAGCATGGTTTGATGCATATGGTTGAGGTATATATATTGGATGTTTTGGTACATACTTAATGAAGTTGGAGGGGGATATTTTGGGTGAATGCACAATAGTTTTGGAGGATAGTTGAGTGTGCAATAGAAAATAAGGAAAAACAACATGTCGGGAAAGAAGGAAAAACAGTGTGAGGAAAGAGGAAATTCAGAGTTAGAAGAAAGGAAAACACAATGAGGAAATGGTTGGATCGAGGACCAGCCACTCAGAGGAAGTTGTAATGTGGAAAAATCTAATCCACTTAGGGTTAGGGTTTTTGTCAAGAATGTAATGGGTTTAACCCACTTTTTGTAGTATAATATATGATGTATGAGGAAAATAGGGTATGGTATGTATGTGTTGATGAGTTTTGAGTCACAGATACTAGTTTTCAAGATGTGGAGTTATTCTTGAATTAGTTTTGGATATGAGACTATTTTGAATTGCAATTGAGGGCTAGGTCACAAGCTGTTGAGCTTGGTGCAACACCGATCAAACTCACACACCATATTTTTGATGTAATGTGCACAATACATAGACATGGAGATGAACAATAAAGAAGACAGATCTTTGTGGACATATCCCCTTGGGGGTGGACCACGGTAAAATATTGTTTCATTGTGTGGAATAAGTTCTTTATGATTTGCACTGTTTCATGATGAATGAAACAATAAATGAAAGAATATTTTAAGGTTAATTTACAATGTGCACTATAATAGTCATGCTATTTTCTGCAGAATGAATGTCAAAGGTGAAATGAATGGTAGATATGAATGATGATATGGTATATTTTTTATATCTAAGGTAGAATGAATTTCTAACATCCCCATGAGCACTATCCCTTCCATGACTACAAACATTTGGGTCTTGCAGTCACCCATAAGCCATCTCAGGTGAGACTACGATGTGCACTATGTGCACAATGTTTCCTTCTGGTCTCCATAATGGTCGATGGTTTGTAGGATTTTTTTGGAAACCTAAGGTAGAAACTAGGTTATCCAAACATTCCAATAGTTTCCCTCTGGTCTCCATAATGACCAATGATTTGTAGGGTTTTGTTGGAAACTAAAGGTAGAATCCGGGTCATTCCAAACATTCCAACAAATGGTTCCATTGTTGGATGGAACTCAAAAGAACAACCTAGAAGGGATTTGATGGGAAGGACAATGATTAGAATGCAGTGGTAGAAGGGGATGTTCAGGCCATGGAATATGACTAAGAAGGAGATTGAAATATGGTTGGATACGAAATAACTCAAGTTTGCATAGAATGATAACAAAATATTCAGGTATACACTGCATCAGTACTTGGACGGGTATGTGTTTACTGATTTGCATGAGGCATTTTTTGTTATTTCCCATATTTGTTGCAAGAGTGGATATTGAGGTTGAAGGATACTCATCCCACTAATCACATAAGACCATTATAGTGGACTAATAAGAATATTTCACGGTTGGAAAGAGTTAATAATAAATTCACATGCACAGTGGATTTCTGGTTAGACATTATTATTGCAAGATTTATCACTAAGTTTGTAGTCGATACAACAAAGTCATATACTTATATAGCGCATGAGTTCTTGAAAGGAACAAGAGGGAGGTACATCTGATCACTTTACACGTCGATCAAGATTTTATTGCATGATAAAGGAGTGATGACAATGGAGTCAAACAACTAAATTACTCTGCACTCATGGGGGAACTGGGTGAAGCACTAAGGAAGGTATGACATATGGAGAGGGATCTAGAGAGAGGCCAGAAGAAGGAAGCAATGGACCCCATTATGATCGATGAAGAATAGAACAGGGAAATAATAAAGAGAGAAATAGTGATGCACATTGAATGACCCTACCAGTATAATATCAATAGTAAGAAGAGGGTAGTAGCCAAGTGGGACAGCTTGGACAGTGATGAGGAAGAGGTAGAGGATATCCAAGTGGCTAGGAAGATTGAGGAAATCATACAAACCATATATAAGAGGTAAACCAGAGGTCAAGGTTCTGGTGCAAAAGAAGGCTCTCCATTCCAGATCTGAATTAGTGTGGAACCCACAACCCCATGTGCAAATAATACATTTGAAGAGAAATAATCTCTTAACCAACAAGTGAATAGTAGTATAAGGGTTTTTACATGATGTTATGGTCCTAACCCACACATAGGTAGATTAATATATTCGGATGTAATAAAGGTCAATATTAATAAGGCCTTTCAATAAAATAGAATAAGGTGGATGTAAGAAGACCTAATAGAAGATTTCACTTCTAGAAGGATGTTCCTCTAGATGCTTCTCTTGATAGACATATTTAGTATAAATAAGGGTCGAGGGTATGAAAACCCTATCTTGGAGATTATTGTAACAGAGCGCTTCTCGATTGGAGGTTGCCCCCTCGAAGAGGCCTGTGAACATTGCTTTCTGAATCAAAGTGCTATTTCTATTGTTGTTCTTATATCATTTCTGTGTTATTGTGGAGATTATGCTGGATATATTACTGTTATTCTTCCATTTCTAACATTTTATTTTTGTTCTGCATATTTTTATATCTGGTATCTTACAAGTGGTATCAGAGCACATTCCTTGGTAGAAATTGTGGGAATTTTTTTTCCAGGGTAGAGACATATTCTGGCATCTCTAATCCATAGAGATCTGTCATTACGCACATAAACCCATGATTGAGGGATTCATACATGTAGGAAATACAAGTGGTTCTTAAGCGCACATCTGTTGGCCACCCTTGTAACCCCTTGTTGGTACCCCTTCGATTGGTAGCGCATCAGACAACACCTGTGTATGGATCATCCTAGATTTCCTTAAGCCCTCTTTAGATAAACCTATCGACCACTGGACTGCTATAGTGTCATCGAGAACAACACTCGAGAAGATACTCTCTAGTACCTGGGTAGTCGGGTAGTACAGCTAAGGGTACGGTCTATCCTCCTTAGTTAGTGCCCTGAGATATTGAGCTGAGTACTACTATTGGACCCCGCACATATATCAGAGAGCTATATCACAGGGAAAACCCTTGTCTGTAGAACCCTTGAATACCTAACCCTTGGGGGACAGAAACATAAAAAAATTGAAACAAACCAGCTCTATTGCCATGCAACCGTGTTTGGGTTGCCAAGTAAATACACATTTCTTTCTGATTAATAATTTGGGGATTTCATCACTGCGGTATTCTTCAGACTGGAGTATAACTCCGTAGGTGTAACAAAAAAAAAAAAAAAAAAATGTCTGGAAAATTTTTCACCATTATTTGAGACCTATTCCATTGGATTCATCTCGCCACCCTTATCACATTCATCCATATCATTTTTCGGCCAAATTTTTGACCCTGCCTGCCCTTTTTCAGTTCACCCATCCTCATGGCCCATACCCATAGCCAAGATTTGGAAACTCTCTTCAACACCTTGCAATCTGGTTTCCTCAAAACCCAAAAAGAAGTGAAACAACTCAATGCTATTATTGCCTCCATCGATTCATCCATCCATGAAACCATAAATACAACCATGCAATCCTCAATGGAGGAAGTCAAACAAGAACTAACCACACAACTTGAATCTATCTTTGTATCCCTCTGCACCAAACTGAATATCCCTACAGATGACCAATTCTCTGAAGCACCTCCAAACATTGAAGGAAAACATTCCTCCCATTCCCATACCTTTCAGAACCATCACTTTCAACATGACATATGCCTTCCACGGGTGGATGTGACCAAATTTGATGGCTTGGACCCCACTG
>JASDQU010292569.1:2415-14335 GCA_032191745.1 Picea mariana
TGCTTGTTTATGGGTTTGGTGGTTGCTGGGTGGGATTTGATGTTTGTTAAGTCTTCTTGGGTCTCTGTAGTGACTGTTAAGTGCATGTGGGATGACAGGAGACCTGTATGGGATTGAATTTTTGGGTGGAGTCTTTCTCATCACCTTTTCATTTTGATTGTTCTTGTACATTAGGTTGGGTGTTTTGATCCTTGGTATTCTACTTGAGTTATCTCTTTCTATACACAGTAGAGTTTTATATATCAAGTTGTTGTTTAGTCCATACATTTTCTCTTTTCTTATATTGAAAATAAAAAAATATTAGGCATTTTCATCTTTTGAGTCTTTGTCATTAGCTTAGCGCATGTAAAGAAAGATTGCATTTTTACTTCAAAATTGCAGAGTTGAAATTGAAAATTGCATTTGTTTTAAGAAGCATATCATTCACTGAAAATTTACATTAGGACTTTGCATTCTATTCATATTTACTTCACTTGCTGAGTCATGACATCATGAGTTTCACTACCATGCCTTTTTGAGTAAGCACGACCATTAAAATTAACGCTATAATTTAAAATTGATTAGTCACGATTTTATTTTCTAGGGTGCACAAACTAGCTTAGGATTTAGTGCCTTGAAATAGGATTTGTGAGTAAACTTCTCCAAGGCAATTAACTCAACATATGTGTCTGAAAAAGGGAGTGGAGAAATCCATTGTATAATTGGTAATATCAGGAGGCTTCGCTCGCACTGGAGTTAATCACGAGGTCACGCGAGGCTGATTGAAGGGATATCCCCTCAATACCTTCTTAGCGTCAGAGATATTTCTGGGGATCTATTCATATCTAGGGATCTTGCTAGTGCCTTTACCTCCGTGAGAGGCGGTACTTTCAAGGTTTCAAGCTTTGCTACCCTGCCCATACGGTGGACCTAACTTACGATTGCTCACTTGTGCATCGGTTATACATTGCTTTCTTAGTTGCTTGACTTCGGTGCCACATAGGTTACTTGTAGGGGTTATTTTGCAGGTACCCTGGGTCAGATAAGGGTCGGACAACACACAACCTTTATGGAGGATTACCTCTCCGGGGGGATCTAACCGAATGGTTGTTAAGCCCACGAGGGCCCTTATAATTGATTTTGTTACCTCCGATCTTTAGCAAGGAGTCTCAGGCCCCTCTTGGGCAAGACATACCTTCTTTAGGGAGGGAGGCCCCTTTCAACCACTTTACCCCATTTGTGTGCATATTGGTTGTTTGATTTTTAGTGTGCTCTTTGATTACTAGTTGGCCATAGGATTTATTTTTTGTATCTTGAGTCTTAAATCATCTTGGAGTCGGACCAACATCCCCATCGGTCACGTGGCTTGTTACAGTTACCACCAGATTTCAAGTCTTTGCCTTCTAAAAGGCGTAGAGTTATTAGACGTGGTACACACACCTCCATTGTTCAGACTTGTGATTCTATAAGGATTAGTACTGAACCTAGTCTTCAGAACACTGGGAGCCCTTCGACTCCCACGCCTGCTATAGTTAATGGCATCCCTTCAACTCATGCAACCACTATAGTTGTAGTGTCGGAGGCACCTATCATTACTACATTCTGTCCTATAGTAAATTCTTAATTTCTTGCCTCGAACCCATTTGGGTCTCTTGGTCACTCACCGGGCTATAATGTTCAGTCCATCTCTATGGCCTCTAGTCCTTTTTCCTATGGTATGTCGAACTTTACTTTGCAGTTTTCGAATGCCATCCCAGCTAATGGCCCTAATGCTAGCATTGGACTTGGGGGCACTACACCTCCTTATACTCCATTTTCGTTTGGTGGTTCTCAAATCCCTCAAACGACTCCTAATATGGGAGACATTCCTACTTTTAAACTCGGGTTTAATCCTCTTGCTTCTGGGTGGAGAAACCAACCTGGTGGACAAGCTTCTGATCAAGTTTCATCCTATACCCCTACCTCCTCAATGTTGATTCCAACCAACATGTTTGGCATGACGAATCCACCTCTATCCTCCGGATTCACACCCGGAGGAAGTCTGTTTCATGCTTTGGGCAACCCCCAACCCAGATCCAATCCCATTGGGGGCAATTTTTGTAACCCCCATCAGAACATTCCTACTGGAATGATGCCCAACCAACCTTTTATGAATCAACCTGGAGGAGGGTATTACAATCCCAAACAGGGCCATGGTGCTTACCAGAACCCTGGATGTGTTGCAGTTCCTCAAGCACAATCTTTCCAGGGAGCTTGGAGCCAGATGTCGCAACCCTGTCTCCCTTTTTTAGCCACGCTTAATCTGCCAAAATTGTCAAAGTTGATGAATGACCCTGTGTCTTGTGATCCAACATGGCCCCCCATCCCCACCAAGCTTCCTTTGAACATTCTGAAATTCGAAGGTAAGAATGGAAAGGATCTTGGTGATCATGTTACTACATTTCACCTATAGTGCTCCTCGAATTCCCTTAATGACGATTCCATTCGGTTAAGATTATTTAAACGCACCCTCATTGGGGTTGCTGTGAAATGGTATATCGAGCTACCTAGGGGGGCATATGGAACCTTTAGTCAGATGGTGTTGATCTTCCTTAACCACTTCCAATTGTTGGTTCGTTACGATGTTGGCCTAGAACTTATGTCGACTTTACGCTAGGACACAACCACTCATATCTCGGATCATATCCAGAAGTGGCATAGACGGAAGAGGTTCATTAAGACCTCCATACCCCCGACCTTTCTTTTAGGATGGTTCCTTAAATCTTTGTAGCCTCCTATCTCGAAGAATGTTGCTACATCTGGGGTTACCACTGAGGAAGAAGCGATCTTCAAATCCCATCAGTTACATCTTATATATGCTCAGTCTGGGATGTTATACCACATTCTTCTAGGCGCACCGCGGTCAACCTATGACCCTAGAAAAAATCATGAACCTCATGCCAATGGCATTGTAGGCTATGCCAATGTAAAATCCACAGACTCAGTGACAAACCATTTGAAAGAGTTGTCTCTAAACCAGTCTGCAGGAGGGCCAGCTTCGTCTATGTCTTCCAATCCCACTCAATCGATGGATGTACATTCCGTGCAATCATCGATCGACCCAAATGGTAACCAACAACCAGGCAGGAATAAGAAGAAAGGACGTAATAATAATCATAAGGGTGGGAAAAATACTAATAAACCCAAGGACAATGGTAATCATGAGAAAACGAATAATAATGTTGAAGAGGGAAAGAAAGAAAGACGTAAGGTGAAATTTCCCTGTAAGCTTTGTACAAATGATCAACTTGCTCATTTATGCCCCAAACTTGTGGAAGCTGCGAGGCTCTTATCTCTACCGCCCGTCGTGTTGATGAATCCTTTCCCACGTAACCAACACATGGCCTTGAGCTCCTCAAATGCCAGAAATGCAGTTGGTGGGAGTCAAAACTCATTGTTGCAAGACAACGACTGTTTGTGTACCAATATGGTCGATGTGAAAGTTCATGTAGCCACTCGATCTCGAGATTATAGTTCTTTACAGGCTATACCTACTCGAGAATCTCCTCCTCCCCCTCCAGAGATGACTTTATAGATCGAAAAACTAGAGCCACCACCTCGTATTCCGAAAGGAGTACTCAAGCGCTCTACCCACAATCCAAATGCTAGAACCGCCCATAACTACTCTATTGTTGAGGACCTGGGTCAAACCCCTTGTACGATGTTGGCTTTAGAGGTACTCCAGACGTGTCCTTCACAAAGGAATGTCTTACTATCTGCGTTAGGAGCTCTAGAACACAGTGGCTCAAAATTTATCAAGTTTGATGTCACAGATGTGAAGCCTCGCTTGCCTTACCATGTGGAATTCCAAATCCATGTGGGGTACTCAAATTATACCATCAAACGTGTGGTTGTTGATGAAGGCGCTGCTACATGTGTGATGTCCCTGATCTATTGTAAATCTCTCGGTTCTCTGACTCTTTCTAAGTCATCGAAGATGTTGACTACTTTTGATTGTAATTCCTTCCGCCCTCACGATATTCTTCCTGCCTTTTCGGTCCAGTTGGGTGGGAAGATGGTAGAGGTGGAGGTTGAGGTAGTTGATGCACCTATCGATTATAACTTGTTACCAGTATGCAATTGGACCTACACTATGACTGTCGTTGTGTCGTCTGTCTTCCGTACTCTTTGCTTTCCTCGTTAAGGGAAGATCGTGACGATCGACCAGTTATCCTTTGCGTATGCTAGTCCTGATGCATATGTTGGATCGTCGATCCCCGTGATCAACAATTCTCAGTCGGCAACTGAGAATATCGGTGTCGGAATGTATTCTTCCCTTATGCGCACTTTCGACTTCATGGCACCGATTCGCCATGTTTATGCCATGTCCAGTAGGCTCGTTTCATCAGAGAGGTCCATTCCTTTCCACACTTCCTATTTTAATGATCCTTGGACCCTACCTTCCTTGAATACGTCTTGTGAAGGTTAGTCACGTGATGGAATGGCCATGCCACTATCGGCAGCGAAGATTGCGTATCAAGTTGTTCTTGACTCTTCCACCGATCCCGATCCTGTTATCTCGTCGATGGACGACGAGGATCCCGTTCTTAGGCCCATGTGGGCCACTTTGTTTTCTTGTTCACATAAATGCCTCGATGAGACTTTACCCTTGGATGAAGCTATCATCAAAGCCATGAATGGTTCTGACAAACCCTGGGATGATATGCACTCTTATTTTCTCCTAGAGCTTGAAAGAATCAAACAAGATCACTTTCAATCTAGTTTGAGTGAGATATTTGGTCATGTCGTAGTTCCACTTGATACACATGACATTTATGCTGAAGGAAATATGGCAAGTATTTCTCCTACCGTCATGATCGATATCTCTCATACCCCTAGCAAGATTGAAAACGTACATATCAGTGTGGATTGTTCGCTAGAAGAAATCTTGATCTACACCGAACTCTTCAAGGAAGTCTGAGATGTTTTTGCTTGTTCATATGAAGAGATGCCAGGAACTGACCCTCGTATTGTTGAGCATGAGATTATAACTTATCCAGATGCTAAACATGTTCGACAACGTCTTAGAGTTGTCGATCCCCAGAAGGCCCCTCCTATTAAGGCAGAGGTAGAGAAGCTACTTAATGTCGGCTTCATCTACCCGGTTCTCTTGACTAAATGGGTATCCAATCCCATTCCGGTGAATAAGAAGTAAGGAAATATTCATGTATGCATGGAATTTCATGACCTGAACAAGCCATGTCCTAAAGATAACTTCCCAACACCTTTCATCGATCAGATTCTCGACGAGTGTGCGGGAAGAGAACTGTTTTATTTTATGGATGGATTTTCAGGGTATAACCAAATTCAAATTAAACCTAAGGATCAACACAAGATGATATTTATTTGTTCTTGGGGTACTTTCGCATACTGAAAAATGCCTTTCGGCCTTAAAAACGTTGGAGCAACCTTCCAACGTGTTATGACCTTCGCATTCCACGATCTTAAGCATATAGTCGAAGCTTACCTTGACGATCTTGTTGCTCACTCTTGTAAGAGAGAGGATCACTCTACGCACCTTCAACTTGTTTTTGAAAGATGTCGTTACAATAGAATCTAGTTGAACCCTAATAAGTGCATCTTTTGCGTTATGTCTGGTCATCTTTTGGGATTTCTAGTTTTTGAGACCAGGATCATGGTAGATCCTCTAAAGGTTGAGGCAATACTTTGCTTGCCTCCCCCACGCACTATTCGACAACTTCAAGGTTTACAGGGGAAAGCTAACTTTTTACGTCGGTTTATAGTAAACTATGCCAATATCACTAAGGGTTTCATTCATCTTTTGAAGAAGGACACCCCTTTTATCTGGGATGAGCGAGCCCAGGAGTCCTTCAATGCTTTGAAGAAAGCCTTGGTATCGACGCCTCTACTGAAGTCTCCTGACTACAGTAGGGATTACTTGCTTTATATCACCGTGTCCGAGGAGACGATTGGTATGGCTTTGGTTTAGGTGGATGATGAGCTCCACGAGCACATCATCTACTATCTGAGTCGAAACTTAGTCAGTCCTAAGCTTAATTATTCTCACGTTGAAAAGATAGCTTTCGCTTCCGTTTACGCCATTATATATTACTTTGCAAGACCACTGTGGTGGTCGATGTCAATCCATTTCAATACGTCCTTACCAGGCCTATCTTAAGGGGAAAATATAATAAATGGATTGTCATTTTACAAGAATTTGATCTAGATTCCGCTTCTGCGAAATCCAAGAAATTACTAGTCTTCGCGGAGTTAATATCCAACTTTCCATGATTAGATGAGGATGTTATCCATGTTGATCCATTTGCAGATGAACACATTTTTCTTGTCTTGTCGTCCGACCCCTGGTATGGAGACATTGTTCTCTATCTTCAAACTTTGAAGTTCCCTCAACATCTCTCGCGAGATGACCAACGGCGTGTACGATACCAAGCTAAGAATTATACTATCGTCGACGACACTTTGTATCTTCGAGGAATAGACAATATCTTGCATCGTTGTTTAACTCACGGAGAAGTCGAGTCAGTCCTAAACGATTTCCACAATCGGGCTTGTGGGGGTCATCTATCCGGGCTTGCGATGGCCCAGAAATTTTTGTGACCCAATTATTTCTAGCCATCTATCTTTAAAGATTGTATTAAAGCGGTTCAAAAGTGTCGGCCCTACCTGGTGTTCACTCGAAAAATGCGCTCACATCCATCCCCTCTTCACCCAGTCATTACTGTTGGTCCCTTCATCAAGTGGGGGGTGGACTTCGTAGATTGCAACCCAACTTTGGTTGGGGGCATCAACACATTATCGTGGTCGTTGACTACTTTAATAATTGGGCTGAGGCCATGCCTACAATTAAATACGATGGGAAGATTGTTGCCTTCTTCGTATTCAATCAAATTATCGCTTGGTTTGGTATCCCAAGTGAGATTGTCACTCATACTTTCAGAATGAAATGATGGAAGAGATATCATTTAAGATGGGGTTTAAGCATGGTCATTCTTCCCCTTATTACCCCCAGGCAAATGGACAGGTAGAGGCCATCAATAAGTCTCACAAGACCATTTTGCAAAAAATTGTCAGCTAGAGTAAGTTTGACTGACACATTATGCTATATCCCACACTATGGGCATACCGAACCTCGATCAAGATTGCCACTGCTTTTTCCCCTTTCCAGTTAATATAGGGTGTGGAGTTGATTTTACCTATTGAATGTGAAATCCCTTCTATTAAGTTGGCAGTCGCACTCCTACCTGACACTTCTGATTTCGAGCCATGCCTGGTACACCTAGAGAGTCTTGACGAGCAGTGTCGAGATGCCTCTACGACTATCGAGGTGAACAAAAGACTTGTCAAGGTCCAATACGATAAGTTTGTCTATCCTCGGTTGTACGCTGAGGGTGACTTGGTCCTCTTATATGATCAAGCCAAAGAACCATTGGGGGCATGCAAGTTTAAACCCATGTGGCGTGGTTCCTATATTGTGTGATGTGTCTTAGAAAAAGGAGCCTATGAGTTAGAAGATTATGAAAGGAATATGTTTGTCGAGCCCAGGAATGGGATCTACTTGAAAAGATATTACGCTTGAGCCCCAGGCTTGGGTGGAACTCTTTGTATACTAATGTAATTTAGTGTATATATCTTTTCCCTTTCTTTTTCATCTTCAGCTTGCTTATCGAGTTTTCCCCTGGTTGGCAGATGTCAACGGAGTTTTCAGTCTACTTAGGATTTGCAGACAGAGCTAGTCGTCATGCACAGAACTTGGCTTCTGCCGCTTGGGTTGTTTACTTACCCGAGGGTCTATTGGTGTCTTCATGTGGCATATGCCTAGGTCCATCCACGAATAATGTGGCTAAATATAACGCCGTTATAGAACTTTTGTGTGATGTTATCTCACATGGTATTCACTCTTTAGAGGTTTGCCTGGATTCCCAGTTAGTAGTATGTCAGTTGAACAACAGTTATTGCGTGCGTGATCCTACTTTAATCCGACGATTCCTACGGGTACGTCTTTTAGAACGACAGTTTGATTTTATTACTTATTATCACATACCAAGGATTTCTAATCATGTATCTGATGCTTATGCTAATTTTGTTTTAGATTAGCATTTGTCACATAACTAAAGCAAAGAAAACCATCTCATCAATGTACACATTGTAATATAAGTAAGGCCGAAGATCCATGTTTTATATATATTTCAAAAAATATGGTGTTTATAGTACAAAATTGGGGCTAACACCCTCAATACACATATACGGCCGATAATACAAGATCCACGACATCTACGCCTGTGGCGCCAGATGTGTGTCATGGTAACAAACTACTGCATTTGCGAGACCCCAAAATAGTTGCACCCAAGCTCTAGGCACACCAACCACTTGTCGCTACATGGATTTCGACGGATCCTCTACTTGAACCATCAGAATCCTATGAGTCAAATGAGACAAGTTGCCCTGCACATTTTGAAGGACTCTCTCAGCTTCTCCTCCCACCACTTCATCTCCTCGATGCCTTCGATGATGTCATGGAAGCCCGTTCGACCATCACGGATCCATGTCTACGTCACACAAGTGTCTAGTTAGTACTTAAGCATCATCAAAAAATATTTTTCTTTCCCTATACAAAAATACAAAAAAATGAAATATTTAAAACATTTGACATACCTATATCCCCGCCGACGGTCCCTGGTGGGAGTGGCATGTCAAGGTCCCTTCTGAAGTCAATCCCTGCATGGGGGTAGTCATCTACAGCAATGACCTGTCTCCTCCACCAATAGAAGAAATCCTCGTTGTAGGGTGTGGGCACCCTACCTCCCCTCTGTCGTCTCATTACCTCGGTCCACCATGCCATGGTTGGATCACGAGGTCCTCTCAGAAGAATCTCGACTCTAGGTCCCAAACATGAAACCTGCTCAAAGAAAAAGTTGCATAAGATAGAGGCAAAATCGAAGTTCCTCTTGCTACCCTGTTTGCACTATGTCAACTGGCTCTTCATATTAGCCAGTACTGAGGTACACCAATCATATATTCTGGGTCTTAAGTACTCTACAACATAGAACATGAGTTGCCTCGATGCCTGGTGCAACGAAGTCAATACTGTGATCGTGGTCAACACGAGGACAACAATCTTGAGGCTGATATTATTTATCGCTCAGATGGGGAGTTGACTCCAGACCTTTGGGATCCCTGCTACATAGTGAGCCTCTATGTACTCCTCTATCTTCATTCTGCTCCCAGCTCCCCATGATTTTAGGTTTACCACCTCACCCTAGCGTGATAACCTAGTAAAAAATTATATATCCTCTACTTCAATCCTCAATGGTTGCCCATCGAGGTTGAAGCTTTCACTATCAGGGTCCCAATAATCCACAAGAATATCAAGCAACCTCACCTCGGCCCTCATCCCTTTGAGTGCCCAAAATTTATATAAGCCACATCTTTTCAAAGCCATTTGGGCTCTTGGATCTCTGTCCACAACATCATCTACCTCCTCATGCTTCCTTTCCCTCCAATCTAGCACCATCCTACCAGATAAAAGTCAAATTTTGAGTTAGCAACCATAGAAATCATTGATTACAGACTTGTACACGAGCTGCTTCATTTACAGTCGTGTATAGGGCTAAGTATACATGCCCTGTATTTTGCAAAGTCACATATAACCTCACGTATACGGGACCTGATAAATGGTAGCCTGCGTACACCGAGTTACCCAATTTGCACCCTAATATACTCAAAATTTGAAACCTAATTTAAAAATTTAATCCACTAGAAAGAAGAGGAGAGAAAGAGGAATTACCTGGTCCCGATGGTTCCTGATTTTGTCGCTTGACGCTCCCGCAATCATTAGTTGAAGATCAGAGGTAATTTGGTCATATTTTCACTATTTGGGAAAAAAGTCAAAATGGCATAGTAATTTTTGGTTTTACTACTATTTATAACAATTTTTATAGACTTTCTATAGTTTTGATTCATTTTTTCTCCTAATGGACTAATACAGAAGTGGATTGAGTTGGTTTTTAGTAGTTTTCACCAGGGATTCTTGCGGATTTCAACGTTATGTTGGTCGTTCGTAACCACGGGTAGGTATTTTCATTACCGAGCATATAAGATAGGTATCCATTCTATCATGCATATTTTGCATTGTCCTATAACTGTCCATTTTATTCCTTAGGTACGAACCCATTTATTGCGACACAGAACCCTCCATCTGCTATAAGACGTGTTGTCATCAAGTGGTAGAGAATTACCAAACATGGGTGCCCTAGTTAGATCCTCAGTTTCATTTGGTGCCCATGCAAAGATTTTTTCCATAGGACAATGAGTCCCTTATAGTTAATACATGACTTTATGTTGAGCCTCATTTCTCACTCATAAACATGTTGCCTTATACCTAGAGGACTCCCAACCGAGTTTAATTTAAGCTCTTTTCCAACTCGTATTCAAAAAGCAAAAAGATTGTTGAGTGAACTTGTCTCTTTCACACTCGTAAATTGGATTTGAAATGACGTCTATTTGGCACAAGTTTATCCCTTTTTCACACCAAGTAGACTAATTATCATGAAAAATGACATTTTTTGGCATTAAGTTGTGATTCCATCTCATGCCCTTGCTTGCAGTATTGAGCCTATAGCCGGTTCTTGCTTTGCGTTAAAAACCGTTTGCCTCAACAGTTTTGCATCCTCAACCAAGCAGAGCCTCATTTATATCCTTCACAATTTGACACCCTATACCCAGGAGGGAACATTCCCCCGAGTGTCCATATCCAATATGCATCTCCTTGCATTGAGCATAGGTATGTTCCACTGCTGTAACTAGTTTTGCTTACTTGAGACACTTGTTTCCTCCTATGTATCATAGCATTCATTTGTCTATGAAAAAATAAAAAAAGATGGGCGGGAAGGGAGTATTATCTTATATTGGCAGCAATCGTGTCGCCTTTGAATAAAGCACAAAGTTATTGAGTCCATTTGTCATCATAATTTTGGGTTTAGCATGGCCTAAGGAAGCTAAGATCATTACAAAGTCTTCTCTATCGACTGGTTATTCTTCTAGTCCCTATGGAGAGTTTCATCGATGCCTCCTGCATCTCACGGTTTCATTATTAAGTCTATGTTGTCGGAGTCTTCCATATGTCTCATGTTCTTGTCACTAGCAAATTTGGGTCATTTTGCGACGACTATTTCGACGCTCTTGTAACATTATGTCACGGAATTTGTGACAAATCTGGACTCTCTGAAATGTCATTTTGTGTCACATGGCAATTGCAACGAGATTGAATGAATGTCGCAAGAGCAACGCCCCTAAGGAACTTATCACAATTGCGACAAAAAAAATATATCGTCGTCAATATGACAATTTAGGCAAAAAATGTGAAACCAACATTTCGTCTCAATTGCGAAGACAACTTTCGTTATTTACATAGAAAAACTGTTGCAGTTATTTAAGTTGTCGTCGCAAGTGCGACGACAACTTTTCGTTGTTTACATAGCAAAACTTTCGCAGCTATTTAAGTTGTCGTCTCAGTCACGACGATAACTTTTGTTGTTTATATTACAAAACTGTCGTAGCTATTTAAGTTGTCGCAAGTGCGACGACAACTTTTCGTTGTTTACATAGCAAAATTGTCGCGGTTATTTAATTTGTCGTCGCAGTTGCGACGACAAATTTTGTTGTTTATATTGCAAAATTGTCGCAGCTATTTAAGTTGTCGTCGCAAGTGCATCCCACTCTAGAGCAACTGAATCAAAAAAACATAATTCACCAATATTAAATATTAGTTATAGCGTACAATATGCAGGTAATTATAAATATTTATAATTTATGAACTAAATTATATTAATATATTAATGAGTATGATCATATATACACAAAAATGAAACTTTATATGTATTAATAATATAAATTTTCACAAATATTAATATATTACCTCTCA
>JASDQU010292570.1:2355-14397 GCA_032191745.1 Picea mariana
TATTTCAGGATTTCCTCCATTGGGATTTCGGGATGTGCGACGACAGGAGGTCTTGCATTTGGGTTTCCTGGGAGTCAAAACTCCGAAACCTATATACATATACATATATATATATATATATATATATATCGCTCAACCTATTTCAGGAATTAGCAAATCAGGTTTTCGAGACTGGCGAATACATGGGCCTGCACTTAGGTACCTTGGGTGCCGAAATACCAAAATATAATAACTTCTCCACACTCTATCTTTTCGGGATTTCCCAAGTCGGTATTTCGCGACTTGCAGGTACAAGGGAAATTGCCCTTGGGTATTCCAGGTACTTAAATGCCAAAATATCATAACTTATCCGCATGCTATTATTTCGGGATTTCACAAGTCAGGGTTTCGAGACTTGCGAGTACAAGGGAATTCTCCCTTGGGTATTTCGGGTACCGAAACACCGAAATATTAGGATTTAGCTACACTCTGTCATTTCAGGATTTTGCATGTCGAGATTTGGGGACTTGCAAGTACAAGGGAACTCGCCCTTGGGTTTCCCATATATTGAAACTCTGAAATATCCATTCTTAAACCTACTCATCTTATTTTGGGGTTTCTTCCATCGAGATTTCGCAAGTCGGGGTTTCGGGACTTGCGAGTACAAGGGAACTCGCCCTTGGGTATTTCGGGTATTGAAACACCAAAATATCGAAGTCTAAAAGGACCATTCTCTCTCGTGCAGGGTTTTAAGACTTACACCATAAAATCCTTTAGCAGATCCTTGGATAAACTTTCAAAAGGGTGTCCCTGTGGGGAGATCTATCCAGTGCATTACTTGAGACAATTAAGGGAATAAATTTCCTGAGAACAGACCTGAAAACTGAATCCATTCAAAATATATCTATATATATTTATGTAAGCCATAGGTGGTCTTTCCAATATAAGAATAGAGCCACCATTTTTGATCAAAACACCATACAGACAGTCTTGTATTGAAACCATTCATAATTGCACAAACCAAGAGCATACATGTCAAAATATTAATTTCAATATATGAGATATAACACTTATAAAAAAAACACCCGGTTTGATGCAATTGCTGAGAGGGGTGCTCATTTCCACCCAACCGTAGGATCAACGGTTCCGAATGGATTTACCACTAGCCACCCCCGAGCTTAGACCACGATGCTATGAGATTGAGTCTCTGTTCGTCAGAAGTCGAGAACGAAGGTTACTCTCCTTCTTCTCTGTTTATCAATCACTCTGTATATTTTTCCAGAGTCCTTTCGATTTCTCCCCTCTTGTGATCCTTGTCGCGACTGCCCTCTTCCACACCTCTTTCCTGCCTTTTCTTTTCTGGCGAGGTTGTGTGTGGCAAGAACTTCCCCACGGTGGTCAGGTCTAAGGCTTCCACAGATGGGCAGTTCACCCTCATCCCTCATTAACTCATGAGGAGCCTCTTCACCTACCAACCTGGTGAGTAATTCATTTCGGGGCCAACGAGCCACTCTTGATCTTCAGGCCAGTGAAGACCAAATACGATATTGGTTTCGATGGAAGTTAATGCCACCATTCTAGGTGCCTTCCACCACCTTTCATCATCCATCATGGTCTCTTTTCAGCACATCCCCCTCCCAGCAGTCCTGCAACATATATTCATAACATTATTTACATTCGTCGACCTTTTATTCTAAGGTCCATTCAAAATCACACATTTACATCTTTGAGTTTGTCATATTTCTTGGCCAGTATAGTTATTTTTACAGACTGGGGGAAATAGGGTGTTACAACATAAGGAGGTATTGTTAACTGCATTTACTCCTTGAGGAGAAGGACTGCATATTGAACCTGTGATTTTGGGAATTCTTGTCGAATTTTAGTAGAAGAATTTCTTTAGCCCTTTGTCAAAGTGATAACTACTTTTACTGGAGTAGGGATATGCTAATTAACATTTATGATAAGACTTGAATGTGGATAGATGAAGGTGGTAGGGTTCTGTCAAGAGCAGTTGAAGCCCAAAGGATGACTGACCTAGTGTTCGTAACACTGCTTCTAAGCATGGGCAGTTGGAACTTCAAGCACTAATGATGGTGGATTATATAATGGTTAATACCTTTGTGGGATTAAAGGAATCTGATAGGATCAGGTAGGATCCTTGGCAATTATATTTACTTACTTAAACTAAAATCAAAGTATATAACTCCTCATGACCAGAGAAAAGTGAGACGGGCAAAACCCTATAGACGCTGAGGCAAGAAGGTTTTCTTGCTAGACGTTGTCGCATAAAGAAGAAAGTGACCTTGGTTGGTTATTGTCATAAGAGAAAGCAACATCAATACGAGATATGACTGTCAAATTAGTCCTGTAAGTGACTGAAATGTCAAACTAAAGGACACTAATGATGAAATTAAACTATCAAGAGAACGCATAACGTAAAAAGGTGCAAGAGATGCACCTACTTATACACGAATGTGTTTACATGATCATAAGGATGATTGGAAGATCCTTGGGAAAAGGATATAGAAGCTTGATTTGTCCATGTGTGTGAATGACATGGAAAAAGGTGCAAGCAATAAGCTAGCATGATGAATACTTACCCATGTTCAATTATGCTTGAGTGCATGGGTTTAATGCATTGTGGAGCTTCCTAATATGAAGCTTGATATTAAGACCAGTTAGGTATGAATGATATTAAATGTGCAAGTGATGCACATGTATGATGAAAGAGTATAGTTATAGGTACAATATGGTTGCCCTGATGAATGAAATATAAAGCAAGAATTACTTTTGTCCAGAATAAATGAATACTATGGATGCATGGATGACTCCATTCCGAAGAGTCATGAAAGTTCTCTTCCAAATAATATCTTGAGGGGGAATGTATTCCCTTTCCTGAGGAAAATGCTAATATAATTAGATAAAAAGGATAAATGAGCAAAGATGCTTTGTTGTCATAATAAGAGGCAAATGATTATGCCTTTAAGAATCACATGAGCAGGATTGTGAACAATCCTGCGTTGACTGATATTAAAAGTAGAGATGTAGGTGGGTTGTGAAACATACCTATGACAACTACATGCAGGTTTAGGATTATGAATATGGTTGAGTACATCATGGATGTAAGTTAACAGAAGCATAATATGTATGGATACATAATTTGGGTACATTACAAAGATACATGTCTATATTCCTTAGGGAATATTTGGTAAATAGATAAAATCTAACTCATGGTTCAATCCAACACATATAGTGATGGATGCGCAATAAGGAAGTTGCATGCTAAATGAGTCCCCTGTGGAAGAACTGTGTGAAAACTCTATCAGGACCCAGGGGGTCAGAGTCACGACCTTAGTAACTGCTGAGAAACTGAGCAATGAACTACANATCCTAGATTACATTTTGAAAGCATCATGTAATGAATAGGATACTAATGAATGAATAAAGGAGTATGTTTGATTGAATAGGCTTGGTTGAAGCCATGTTAAGAAAAGGTAGTAAGGCCTTTAGAGATAACTTAGCTGGGCTGGAAGGCCCCAGGCAGTGTATAAATAATTGGAAGAAGGGGAGAGCCCCTAACTCTTTTTTTGTTATGTGTTATGTTCCCTCGGGAATGAGAAAGATGATTTACTAATAGAAGTAGATATTTTGACACTAGAGTGATGAGGATTGTATTACTACATAAACCATTGAGAATTGTCGGTATTGCACTCATGAAAACATTAAGGATAATGTGATGAAGTGCATACAGATATGCTAGGACATGTATGAAAATGTTTTATTAATTTAAATACTATGGTACTTTCATTTTTAATTTACATGATGACTAATGTGTTTATGATGTATGTCATGTCTAGAAAGAAATAGATTGGAACTGTTGAGAAAGACAGTTGCCAATAACGAACAACCTCAATCAAAGGATGAATATGAGAATGTTCTTGTTGAAATATTGTTGAGTGGACTTTAAAAGTCCCCATGGAGCACCACTGATGGGATAATATCAAATGGGGTTCTAACAACCAAAACCGGTATAAAAATGTTCATGCCTATGCAACACAAGGTATGAATGGATTGGGTAAGAATCCCTTCTGAAATGTTTTACGATCTTAATGTTATGTATGGAATGTTGAAAGGAAGTTGTATGCCTTGGATACCCAAGTAGGATATGATTCAGGAAGGATAACCTGAATGATGGAGGTGTGAACCTCTAGTAGTAAAGATTGATTGCAATCCTCAAAAGAATTCATGAACTGATATGTCATGAATACATGGACCAATCAAGGAATGATCGGAAACAAAAGTTCTCATAGATGGCACGCTGCATGGAATGCATTGAGGGAACACATGTTGCATAAGATGGCAGACAATGGAATTTTCAGTAAGAAAGGAGGACCTTCAAATGTTTTTCTTACATTATGTAAGCACTGAAGGAAAACAAATTTGGGTGGCCATGAGTGTTGGAACCTTGGTTATTAATGGAGGAAGAATTCTTAAAGGCATTCATGTGAAACTTTTGAGTTTCATGTGTACTGATTTGGGAATCATGATCATCCTGTAGTTGGAAGCATAGTCCTGCTGTAACAATGAATGAGAATGAATAAACCATATGGTGAAAAGCTTGGCTAAGCTCCAACACACCATGAAAAAGGACTTGTCGTAAAGTGTGGGAAACTTAAAATCAATGCAAAGGTGCATTGGATATGAATGTGGCCATGAATGTTGGCACATTCATTAAGGTCAATTGATATCTGAATTACATTCTCAAAAATTTAGTAGGCTGAAATGATGCATAGGTAAGGGATGATGTATCCTTTTGATTTGTATCATTGAATAGATGAAAATGACTTGGACTATTAGTATGCTTGATTTTAAAAAGGTAATGTGCATGAAAACGAACAATTTGTTTGGCTGAGGAATGTTGAAATTGTAGGAGGAAATGGGTCTTGGATATGGTAGTATTGTAAGCCCATAAGGAAGACAAATTTCCTACTGAGCCAAACTACAAGGAATGGTATTTCCTTTCTGAGAAACTGAATTTTATTGTTAGTATGCACAATTCCGAAATTGTTTGTGATGATGTTATAAAGGTGCAATAAAATGTGTGTCCATGGAAGCTAACAATTTGTCTGGCTGATTGATGTTGAAAGTGAAGGAAGCAAAGGATTCTTGAATATGGTAGCGTTGTAAGCCATAAGGAAGACCAATTTTCTGCTGAGCCAAACCGCTATGGGAAGGAAAGTCCCATAATTATGAATCTGTTTCCTGTGCGAAACAAATATGGAAACAAAATGTGGAATTTGGATATCTGTGGGTCACAGATTTACAAGAAGATTTTGAATTTAAAATTTATGATGATGTCTCGTGAATTTTTATATGTCTGTGATACAGGTGAGAAAGAGTATAATCTGATCGCATGAAATAAAGACTGACTCGGGAGAAGGAGAGAAACCTTTGTCCCTATCTATGATTGAGTCGGGAGAAGGGGAGTAACCTTTGTTCCTAACTTTAGCTGAGCTAGAAGGCTGTCAAGCTGTAAAACCATGAAAAATGGCTACTGTTGGGCCATGAGAACTCCGTGGTAAGCCATGATCGCCTAGAATATATGGTGTTGAGGTAACACAAGACAGAGGGATGCCTCGACAGAGAAAGTTTGAGGGATGCCTCGACTGTAAGACTCGACAAAGTCTCTAGAATTCTTTCTGTGTGAGAAAACCTTGCCAAGGCAAGATAGATCACCCGAGGGACTGTATAGCAGAGAAGGGGATGCCTGAGCTTGGGCCTGGAGGGTGAGTGACCGCAAGGAAGAGGAGACCTTAATATTTCTTGTAAACTATTGATCGGCATCATGCACATGATGGGTAGTTCTTCTTGTGCGAGAAAACCTTGGCAAGGCAAGATGGATCACCCGAGGGACTGTATAGGAGAGAAGGGGATGTATGAGCCTGGGCCTGGAGGGTGAGTGACCGCAAGGAAGATGAAACCATGATATTTTTTGTAAACTATTAAATTGGGATCTTGCACCCAATGGGTATGTCAAGGAAAAAAAATGAGCCTGGATAACAAAACAACCATGCGGATACAAATCCACAAATTGCGCAAGTAATTATTGTGCTAAGATTATGAAATTTTCCTAGAATTTTTTTTTATGTAATGTTTTCGCATAAGTCTATGATTAACGTTCTTGTTGTCCAAGAATTATTGAAAGCATGTGACCAATATTAAAGGTTTGAAAAAGGACTTGACCAAGGAAGAAGGATCATGATTTTTGAAAGAAATGAATGAGAAAGGAATGATAGGTGTTTTGAGAAAGAACACTGAGGATGGTGTTCCTTTAAGGGGGAGGGAATTGTAACACCCCTGTTTCCCCCAGCTTGTAATTAATCATAAATAGGATTTTCCATGATAAAGCATGTGGATGGTATAAATGTATTATTGTTTGAGTTGCCAATAACTGACTGTGGGGGTGAAGCCTTGAAAGTACTAGCCATGATATTACTAGAGGAAAGAATGTGAAAACTATAAGGGAGGGTCCTTATATCAAATAACCCCAAATTCCCTTGATGAGGATAATAAACCTCCTTCAGATCCCAAGAAGAGATATCAGTTAATGAAGAAAGGACCACCAGTTGAATTATCAACCACTCCCATGAATGGAAGCAGCCAAAACTACATAATGTCAGCCTGAATTACCACTGGGTATGACAGGCCACACTGACCAGAGTTCCCTTCTGACAAAAGGAACATGATCGGTCGAGAACCATCCTAGAAGAAATAGATACAAATGGATAAGGAGAATGTGCAGAGCTCTCCAGCGGATAATGAAGAGAAGGCCTGGAGCTTGATGCTGGGTGAGCATATGATAAACCTCATTGAGGCCATAACAAAGAAGTAAATCTATGAAATTTTGCAGAGAACAAAACCTGAACATAAGCTGAAACAAAGAAAGAGTCCTTGAGAACTGAAAGAGTTCTCTGGTGATATCATGACTTGGCATGGGGGTGGCGAGAGTGCTAAGAATGAATGAATTTGAGCCTATGGTCTTGTGGAAGGATGAACACTCACATTCAGTTAGTTGGCTACCACCTGTAATAGATAAGTAAATCACATATCTTGTGTGTTTAAGTGGTACTGTGAATTAAAGTTGGATATCCTATGAATGTTGCAGGGATAGATATGTTTTCTTAATGATTTATACTTTACCCCTTTTTGGTGTCTTATTGATTGTATAATTAGGCAACTAGGAAATTATATGGATGGGATATGTTTTATACTCATATATGCTTGTGTCGTGTGGGGGGCTTAAGCTAGAGCCACGAACTGTGAGTTCGTCGACCATGGGCATAATTTCATCTACACATGTCGACCCTCCTATTCATTCTGAGTCCCTTGGAGGATGGAGTCTGTTAAATATTAGGAGAGATAGTGAACATATGCATAGGCTCTCTGCAAGGAAAACAGAGACCGAGAACCAATTAAGTTGTAGAGTTGAGGAATGAACATAAGGGGCGCATGGAAGTATTTTTCCAAGTGTTACGTCCAAGAGAAAGAGCACAAGGCTCTTAAGCCTTTTAGAGCTAACAAAGCTCAGGAAGAGTAGCGAGATTGAAGTATAAAAAGGGAAGGCCCCTTTGTTCGGATGATGAACGAACGAGAAACTATTCGGAAAGAGCCAAGTTTTGTTGTGACTGTTGGATATGGAAAGGAGTGCGGGAGTTAACCCCTTGAGTCCTTCAGACTTTGCGAGTTCGACGAACTGTGAGTTCATCGTAAGGGAAGTAAAAATCCACGAAGTCTCGAAGTTAATTTGGACCGTGGATCTATGGATCCATCAGGATCCTTCTCAACCATCTGATCTATGAGATTCAGAGTCCGCGCTTCGGGAGATTCGCGTGTTGGAGTGACCAAAACCCCGAAGGCGAAGTTAGAGAGCACTTAGGAGACACTCACAAAGTTACAGAACAGTCTGTAGCTTAGTAAGGAGTGTTTCAGTGAAATTTTACAGGAGGGCACAAACATCCCTTTGAGGAATAGAAGGGTCAGAGACCTTCGAGGTCCGAGCAATTGAAGCTCAGAAGAGATAGTGCTAAGAGGGCACAAGAGTAGGAATTATTCCAAGTCCCGAAGCTCAGAAGAGATAAGCGCTTTTCAGAAGTGCAGACGAGGTCCAAGAGACAGACTCTTAGGAGGAACAAAGGCTGAGGCCTTTGAATACTTAGAAAATCCTCCAAGCTAGAGGGAGTTGAAAGCTCAGAAGGAGGAGCGACAACAACCGTCATATCTAGAGGACAAGTGGTGTGAATCTGTGGATTTTGGGTGAAGACCCGAAGTAAATGTCAACCTTCAGATCGTCCGAAGTAGATTTGAACTGTCAGATCTAGAGGATAGGTGGCGTGAATTTTTGGATTCCAGGTGAAGACCCGAAGTAAATGTCAACCGTCAAATCGTTCGAGAAGTAGATATGAACCGTCAGATCTAGAGGATAGGTAGTGTGAATCTGTGGATTCTAGGTGCAGACCCGAAGTAAACATCGATCGTCGGATCATCTGAAGTAAACCTCAAGCTTCATATTGCCAAAGTGAATTTGAGCCGTTAGATCAACAGCTTTGGGAAATCCATTCGAGAGTTTCTCAGTTGAGATTTGAGATTCACAAATTCCAAAGTCCCAGAAATCCAAAGTGAATCCTAATCATCTGATCAAACAAAGAAGATCTGAGTCGTCAGATCACTCGAAGATTATGAAGTCTGAATTTCTTGAAATACGAAGTAAATCTCAAGTGTTCGGTCAGCCGAATTGAAGATGAGTCATCAGATCATCCAAAGTGAATATCAAGCATTACATCACCCGAAGTGGATCTGAGCTGTCAGATCCAAGGGAGACGTGGTGAAAATATGAAAACCTAGGATAAATATCCGAAGTAATTTATATCCGTCAGATCCAAGGGAGACGTGGAGAAAATATAAGAACTTCGGATAAATATCCGAAGTAATTTGTAGCCGTCCAATCTAAGGGAGACATGGAGAAAATATGTGGAATCTGGGTAAATATCTAAAGTAATCCTCAATCGTCAGATCAAGAGGACATGCGTCAGTGGATTATAGCCCCCAAATAAAATCCATTAGGAAAAAGGGTGAAGTTTGAGATTTGAGATCTCAGAAGTCTGAAACTTGAAGGAAATCTCGACCGTTGATCGAGAAGAGGGCCACAAGACCGTTGATCCAGTTGATAGGTCAACCACCTAAATTAAAGGTAGGGTCCTTTATGAGGAGGAGATGTGCCCACAGATCGTCAACTCAAAATATTGAAGTACGTGAGAGTGAAGGGTTTTGAGAGTTGAAAATCCTAAAACCTGAAACCACGAAGGAGATCTCATCCGTTGATTTTGCAAGAGGTCAGATCTGATCCGTAGGTCTGAGAGGGGAAGATATGAACTTCCTTTTTTCGAAGTACTGTCAAGGTCGAGAGATCGATGGTCCCATAGCATTTCAGGTATAGGAGTTGCACGAATGTTAAAAAGTTGAGGGCGGGCCGCTATTCAAATCGTGGATTTGAAAAGAGGACACATGGAGGCTCGAGGAGAACTGTGGTCCAAAAATAAGTTTGATTCAAACCGCCTTTGGCTGCATCTGAAATCAAATGGTCCCGTAAGGTCATCGCCCAAGGTCACATCAAGAGGGGGATTATCCAGAAAAGGAGCTAACGCCCAGTACTCTGAGATTTCACAGGGGAGTGAAAGGGAAGGCCGCGGGTGCCCTTAAATATGCACCAAGAAGCCGAAAGGTTCTGTGTTTAATTACGAAATGAGACCATCAAGGTCTCAGAGAGTTGTTTATCTTTAGAATCAAAGATCCTTGACCAGGAGGTCAGACTGGTTCACCAACTTTCCAAATTAGAAACCATGAACAAAGATTCTGTCCTTCAAGAAAAGAAAAAATTTTGATGCGCCGTCGTGGGTGTGTTACAATATGTATCATACTTTATCACATCTGTGTTTAGTCTACACATACACAACAATGCAATAGATATGAATTAGGCACACTGGTTACTTAAAAAATACTGTAGATGTGAAGTTATAATGTTGCATGCATTCCAAAATTTCTTTTAAGAATGTAGACATGTATTGATTATGGTTTTGGCTAAAATGAAGGGGGGGAGTGATAATAATAAATGGCCAATTCTTAATATTCCATCTCATTCAATGTTGTTCCAAGTTCATCAAATTCTCCCTTTCCATTTGTAGTAAGTCTAGATTTTATTTATATTTTGATCATCTGATTGAATTTATGATGCCTTTTCATGTGCATTTGAATAATTATGTATTAAATTTTGTGGGATCCTAATTTGGTTTTGAGTTTAGATGCACAAAATATTCCACTAGTCCAAAAAATTGCAAGCTCTTATCAAGAGAAATATACCATAGGAAAATGGTAGAAAAAAAATGGAGAGTCACATTACCCCATTAATTGTAACATGCCATCTTCCAAAAACTATCATAGGCCAATGGTACTTCACTGTGAACTAGATCTATTTTATGACACCCTAGTAGGATGTGGCTATTCAAAATGTAAAGGGTTGAAGGTGAAATCTCAATGTGTCACACTGTCCCATCATATTAATGATTTATCCAAAGTTGATGGTCTAATACCTCCTACTATAGTCAAGGATCCAATAGGTGATATAGAAAAGACATGTAGGAACACTTGCATATGCTCCTTTTTTGAAAATTTGGGAGCCAAATCAAATATATTTCATCCAAAATGAGCCAACATATCTCCTTCTTCGAGTCATATAAGAGTTCTAATGATCCAAAGTATGATATCAATACTAGCAAAAAAATATCTACTAAGAGATAAAAAAGTTGTATGAGCTAAGATAAAAATATCCAAGTACACACCAAGGTCAGTTTAGTTGTGTGAGTGTAGCAATCATAGTATTTTTTTAGGGGTGATTTTTTTTTTCTTTCAATTGGCTATTTTTTGGCCATTTCAAATATATATATATATATTCTCCAATTGGTCATTTTCCCTTTAAAAAATCGCCTTTTATTTTTTATTTTATATATATATATATATATATATATATATATATATATATATATAAAGTATGAAAAAATATATAATATTCACCAAAATTTACAAGTTTTAATAGTATATTAGGTGTTTTTTTTATTGAATATTCACCTACATATCTATATGTATGATTTTTTCAATCTGAAATAATTTTCTATAATACTATTCTTAGGGATTTATTTTCCAAATCCTTAAAAAATACCGTGGTAGCAATGACTTCGCTCTTCCTGTCCATTTGCAAACTAAATACCAAATCTATTATAACCATGCTTTGTATGATGCTTGATCATCTCCTTGCATGTGCTTGATGTTGGGATTAAATTATCCTTTTGTGGTAATAATTACATGATTCCTAAGTCTAAAGGTCGAAGTAGAGGTTGCACAACAAAACCGAGATCTAAATTCTTTGCCTCCTAGGGAGCATGCCACTGAGATGTTGTCTATCACAACAAGAACAAAGGAGATCACTGAAACATGGGACGAGCAAAAAAATATGTCTAATATGATCTTGGTTGTGTCTGATAATTCCTTGAACTTGTTTACTCAACTCTCTAATGTGCAAGTTGTTTCCGACCTTCTCATCGAGAAAATCAACAACAGAGACTTGAAAATTCTCAGGTCACAAGCACGGAAGTCAAGGCAACTATTCAACTTATGCAAGATCTCTAGGGTCATTTGAATGAGCCCGAGCACCAATATAAATACTTCATGGAGGAAGTCAAAAGCACTGTGTTTGTTGGATCATGTTTTCATTGATGCCAATGGTTTGATTGATTGATGTCATTTATTGATGTCAAGTGGTTGATTGATTGATCATTGATGTAATATAATATGTATTTTCCTTGATGATAATGCATAGATGAAGATGGATCAATGAGTTGTCATTGATATGATGAAGATGGATCAATGAGTTGTCATTGATACATGATGAAGATGTATCGTTGTGGTTTCATTGGTATATGATGCATTGTTGGAAAAATGTATAGATGAATCATT
>JASDQU010292574.1:0-11695 GCA_032191745.1 Picea mariana
TACAAATCATATTGGTATTAGAGCATTTGTCTTTAGGGTTTTTGTGGGAAGTTGCAGGATCCAGAAATTGGCTTAATAAGGAATTCACAAAACCCTAGCCATCTAGGATGAGTCCATTCATAACAACCCCTAAGATACAACAAATGAGTGATTTGTGAGGATGGAAGAACACGTTTTTGATATCTCTCACCACATGAACCTCCTCATGGAAGCTCTAGTGAAAAAGGTTGGAACTTTCAGGGAAGTTGGTACCTCTAAATCATAATTTGGATAGGATGAGAAATCAATATATAATGAAGACTCAGAAAAGGAGTTGAAGAAAGATCCAAAGAAAGAGAAAACAAGCTCCAATACCATCGCTCCTTCACAACCTTTGTTTAAAATTGAAGTGAAAGTGGACATCAAACATTGACCAAGGTGAGATTGACGAGTTGTTAAGTTGAATCATTGGTTGCAACAGTAAGAAGCATATTTAAGTGTCCATAACATAGATGAAGAGAAGAATGTTTCATTTTCCAATTAAAACTAGAGGGTCATGCACTAACATAGTCGACATCACACACGAAAACACTTAGGTTGGAGGGTAATTCACCAGTATCTAAGTGGGAGGTTTTAAAAACCCTCATCAAGTCCCAGTTCTACCATACTGGGTATGTATAGGATCAATGAATATGTTGGCATCACTTAAGGGAGAGGAAGGGGTAGAGTGTGTAAGAGTACACCATCAATTTCAGTAAAATGGTGATTATGTTGTGTATATCTTCCAAGAACCCAAACACACTCCTCAATTATCTGGGGGGTCTACATAGACATCTATGAAAACAAGTGATGCTTTTCATACCTAGGACCATTGATGAGGCATGTGTGCAAGCACAATTCCTCTAGAACATAGGCCGTAAGAAAGGAAAACCAAGTGGTTCTAAATAGAAATACCACCAAGATGCTTCCAAGGAGGGGAAGAAGAAGTGGAAAGGAAAAACAATAAAAAAACAACTATTCACATCAATGCAAGGATACAGACAACCACTGCAAGCATTTTAATATAAATTGTCACAGCAGAGATAAGTGTTGGAAGCTACATCTAGAGATGAATCAAAATAACTATAATAAGGATTCCAAGAAGAAGAACTCGTTAAGCATGGATTCGAGTAACTTGGTAGAGAGTAGCTCAAATGTATATGAGAATATTTTTTACACTTCAATGCAGAAGGAGGTGAATTTAAGTATATTTCATCATATTGAAGAGAATGAGATTACAAAAATCTTCCATATTAAGATCCAAGTAAAAAATACCAAGGTGGATTCTCTATTCGATATTGGTCCATAGGCCAACCTAATAAAAAATGATCTAGTCAACAAGATTGGTTTAGAAGTTCATGATCATCTAAGCCCATATCCATTTGGATGGTTAAGTAAGGATGAAAAGCTCAAGGACACTAAACATTGTAATATCAAATTTGTTGTAAGTGCGGATTTTATTAATGAAGTGGAGGTAGATGTAGTACCCCTTGATGTGTGTGGTGTAGTATTTCGAAGCCCCTACATGTATATGAGGGATGCAATCTTCCTGCAGAGAGAAAACTAGTATTTCTTGATCAAGGGTGGGAAGTCTTTCATCATCAATGCACAAAAAGGGAAACTGAAGATCTCTCTGGTAAGTGCTAACCAAACCAAAAGGTTGATCATTTCTAGTATAAAATTTGTATTGCAAATATTAATTGTTATTATCCATGAAATTAATCTAATAGTTCATCAATGACATGAATAGGAAACTTGTCTTTGATGGTCATTTTGTTGAGTTGTCTATAATCTGGACACATATGCCATGAAGCATCCTTTTTTGTAACCATCACCACTAGTGAAGAAAAAAAACTTTGGCTAGGTTGAATGATGTCGACCTATAAAATTTCTTGGGTCATACGCTCAAACTCACTCTTTTGTGCATATGGATGCCTGTAAGGCCTAATGTTAGGTGGTACACTTCCGGGTTGCAAACGAATAGCATGATCATGATCTTGAGTTGGTGGAAGACCCTTAGGAATCGCTCAAAATACCTTGGAATGGTTGTTTATAACCATTTGGAGATCCATTCGAGCAGAGGATATAGATGTTTGGACATCTAGTGAGCATAATTGTGCAATTACACCAAAGTTTCCCTTTTTGAGTAATTTTGTCATGCTATTAGAGATTATCACTTTAGAGAGTTTCCCTAGGATACCTCTAAGCTCAATTTCCTTTCCTTCTGAGGAAAATCTCATGAAAAGATATTGAAAATTAAGGGCCACTATTCCCAATGATTGTAACAATTAGACCCCTAATACAAAATCAACACCACCCATTTGGATGGAAATCATGGGTATATCCAAAGAATACTCCCTCATATTGAGCTTAATACAATGACACTTCCCAAAACAATTTATGGTACCTCCATCTGCAATAAGTACTTCAAAATATGGTGTTGGATTTACAAAGAAATTGAGATCCTTTTCTAATTTGTAATTGATGAAGTTATGTGTACTACTAGAATCAATCAATGTTGTTACCCTTTTCTTTTTGATGTATCCTTGTATCTTCAAGGTTTGTGGAGTACTAAGATCAACCAATTCATGACAAGATATTGTTGGAGTAGTATCTTCAATATCTAGATCTTGTGATGGTTCCAATTCTTGATCTTCTTCCTCTTCATAGTCTATGTAGAATAGTTTGTTCTCACTGCATTTATGCCCTTACTGTACCTATTTTTGCAATAGAAACATAGTCCATTTTCTCTTCTTTCATCCATTTGTGGTACAAAACCCCTACCTCAGTAGGGTTCTGCGACCTCCCGGTCTCTGGATCGATCTTCTTCTGAGCTGAAATGGCTCTTTGGGCTCCTGCTGGAACCCTTTGAACGAATCCACAGGTCCTTCTTGAAAACCCGCCCTACGCAACTTAATACCAGGCGCAAGCCTTACATCTCCATGCGACCACAACCTGGCCTTAGCGCAAGCGCCTTTCACAACTCATGAGTTTGTGAGTCGAAGACCCTCGACTCCTCTTTCTCCAAACGTCGATACCCGAGATGCAATACGGGTATGGCTCCTCCCTATTAGCGCATTCCACACATAACCACCGGCTAGGGCTAAGTGCTAGCACTACTCGCAACTCGCGACTTCACGAGTTGGAGTGTTGAACCCTCGTGCTCCTCCTTTGCGAAATCCCGAAGCATGATAAGTCAGCGATGGGTTGACTCATTTAGCACTACTCGCAACTCATGACTTCACAAGTTGGAGGGTTGAACCCTCGTGCTCCTCCTTTGCGAAACCCCGAAACGTGAAAGGTCAAAGATGGGTTGGCTCCTTCCAAGATGACATGTGTCCACCACCTATCACCCGCTTCCACCTTTCTTTGGGCGTTTGTTGTTACACCACCTGTAAACCATGCGGTCCCCACCTAACAGATGTGCCACGTGTTTGCACGAGCCCTCGGAGCTCGGCACTTCGCGACTTCTGCAGTCCAAAAGAAATTCTTTCAACCCCCGAACCCCCGATATGCAATACCACGCGGAGGTTCTGATCCAACGGTTCTTCCATGGCTTGGATCCAATGGTCTCGATCTCCTTCCCTTCTCCTCGCAACTCGAGACTTCGCAAAACCAAGAATTTGGTCTACCCTCCAAAATCACGAACCTCGAATTCATGAAATGATCCAGATCTCTGCCACTTGTCCCCCAAAATGGACGGTCCTGATGCTTTCGGGACTTGATGAGTCCTCGTCCTTTTGTTGTTACGAGGTTTAAACCTCGTGCACCTTTTCTGGATCTAACGGCTCACGACAACTCGACACTTCTCCCTCAAATTTTATGTCATCTATTCTACCCTTCTGTGTAGCTTCCCAGGGATTAAACCCCTCACACCTTCTCCCAGATCCGATGGCTATCGGTCCTTGGTGCTAGATCTGACGGTCCAGATCCTTTTTCCTGTGCACCGCCTGGGGACTAAACCCCGTGCACGTATCCTTGATCCAGTGACTCTCAGGCCACTGTGCTCCAGATCTGACGATTGGTGCGATTTCGTGATCTTGACGATTGCAAGTATGGGGTGCAGCCTCCTCTACTCCTCCAACTTGTGATTCCTGAATGTGTGGATATCCAAGGGTTTAAACCTTGTGTGCCTTTGCTTCATCCAACGGTTGTTGGGTATTGGCGCTAGATCTGACGGTTCATATCTGACCTCCTTGTGCGCTCTCCTCCTGCTGCCTGGACGTAGATTCAACGGTCTGGATCTTTCTTCCCAGTGTTGATCCAACGGCAGTTGTTCTCTTCCTCCTGAGCTTTCTTGGCTTTTTGACTTAGAATATTTTCTAAGTCTCGAAGATCTTGACCTTCGACTCTTCCTCTTGTGAGCTCGGTTCTTTTGGGTCTCATCTACGTTATAGAAATGCTTCCCCTCCTGAGCCTTGTCAACTCAGAAACCTCGAAAGGTTTCTCGACTTTCTTCTCCTTTCTTCTGTTTCTCTGTGTGCAAAGGAATTGTTCCTCCTAGGCTTTGGGACTTAGAATAAGTCCACGCTCGCACACTCCTTGTGCTGCTGATATTTCCTCAATCTTAGGTCCAAAGTATTTCTTGAAAAGAAATGCTTCACGCCCTCTTGGTGCTCCTTTGCTCAATGCACACCTTGTAGAGCCTACAGAGTGTTCAGTAACTCTGGTTGTATTCGAACTCGAAAAAGAGTTCTTTTCGTGCACACTTGCACTAGCTCAATGCCCACCTAACAGAGCTTCTACAGAATCTCCAGAGATTCTGTCTCTTCTCTCTGTGCCTTCCCCTGCACAACTCATCCTCCAAGGTGTTCAGCAACCTTGAGTCTCCTCCTTGAGTCTGTGAATCTTTCTAGTGTGCACTCCTTGCACATTCTTTCTGACTCCACAAAGCTCAGATGCGCACTCCTTGTGCTAGCTACAGAACTTCCAATGTTCTTTTGTGCATTCCTTGCATGGCCTAAAGAACCTAGATAGAAACTGACAAACTCACAAACAAATAGTAAAATCTATCTATAACCTGTATCTACAGCATACAAGTGACATTCAAATGCATAAACATACACAAACAATTCATGGGCAAGAAAAACTGCTGTTTGCATTAATCTCCAAATGTCTATACAAAATGTGTTTTTACAAAAACTCTACTTCTACAGAGTCTCAGTTCTCTCCCTTAAGATCTCTCTACCTGAGAATTCTCCTATTCTCTCTCTACTCTGAGTCCTATTATTCTCTAACTTCTTAATTACAAAAGGATGGCTCCCATGAGCTTATCCTCAACCACTATTTGTGAGCTATCGCTATCATAGAGCGGCTCCTATGGCTACATTACATAAATGGATGCCCAGTCCTAACTACGTCCTGGGCTTGCTGCAGGAAACCATTAAAGGAAACCTCAACCACTACCTGTACAAAGGCATGGTCTGGCATTAAAAGCCTTACACCATTTATTGAAATTTTGAATTTCAAAATTGAGAGGGTTGTGCCTCTCCCTTTATCCATTAAATGCATGCTGGATGTGCTGGTTGGCTGGCACGCTGCTGACATGGAGCGATGCTCCTGCATCAATTTGTTAAGGTGTCAACCTTGTAAGTTCAGTGGGGTTAGGAGAGGGAATATGGTGCTCTCTATAGTTGTTAGTTGCCACCCTTCTAGAAGCCATATTTTTTTTCCACTTTCCTTTCCATACTGCAAGCTTGCTATATGGATTTAGGTTTGAAGAGACACACCTCATGTTGAATGTTCTCCTTTAAAGTTCCCATAAATAGATCTAACAAATTATCTTAGGGAATGTTCTTTACCCTAAGACTGAGCTTTTGGAATTGTTGAATGTGTTATGTAACTAGGCCTTTTTTCCAAAGATTTATCAATGTACTAAATAATGTATTGCTCTTAATATCCCCATAATGTGATATCAATTCATCCATAAAATGGACCAAGAAAGAATCATTTTTTTGTTCTTTCATAAAGCTATTGATACAAAACAAATCGATAATTTTATAAATATAAGGATGCAATAGGTACATTTTGTAATATTGGCATTTGGTGTATATCAAAGAATTGATCCATCTAGAATATCCATGTTATAAGATCTTTACCATAAAACTTCCTCATATCAATCTTTGGAATGAAGTGGTTCCTTGGTGCTAACATGAAGCCTTGATTATGTAGACCTTGGAGTAAAGAATGATCCTAACTTTGAGATTCATTATTTGTGCTCTCCAAATGTGATAAAATATTCCCCATATGTGATTGAGTATCAACAACCATGTTCTCCTTATTTTCATGATTTCCTTATATTTTTATATCGCCTTGAGGGAGTCTCTCATGTAGAGCATGAAAGATAATGGAAGACATCGAATTTTTCACTTCCTTCATGGATTTTTGTATATCTTATTTATTTCCATCCATCTTATTTTTCATTTCATCCATATTATTTTTCATTTCATCCATCTTATTTTCCATGTGTGCACTATTTTCATTCATCTTCTTTTCCATATCTTTCCTATTTTTATCCATTTTATTTTGTATTTCATCTTTCATTTTCTTTTTTAGCGATTCTTGAGAAAGTGATAAATCCACTAGTTTCAACATACTACCACTCGTTTCATCAACTTGGTTATTTAATTGAGATAACCTATTTTTGAAATCTTCATTTTCTTCTAACGTCCTATGTCAAGTTTCTGGAGGTTTATTTGGTACTAAAACCTTTGTTGGAGCCATGTGGGATAAAAATAATAACAATCCTCTTTTTTCTCTTTATTGCAAATTTTGAATCACAAAAAATAGATCTTATAATCAAAAGTTATGTCAATTGTAAGTTATGTGCATTTCAAGCCCTTAAATTAGAGTATGTATGGATGGTCGACCTTTGTCCTGATATATCTCTAAACTTTGAACCCTTTTTGAGTTTGAAATTTCACCCTGTAGTACTCTAATGTGACTTTTTAAACTCCTAAAATCTTCACAGTCCGAACCTTCACTGATAAAAATTTATAGCAAAAATACCAAAATGTCTTGTTTAAGACTATTTTCAAGATTAGTAAACAACCCCAACTTCCATGAGATATATATCACAATTATAATGTTTCAAAATATGATTTTTTTTTCACATGTAATTTGTTATGTCTCCTCATGATTTTAAAATTTTCAGAGTCAAAAAATTCACAGAAAAAAGTTACAACGAAAATGTCAAGTTGACTATTTTAAAATGAATTTTAGGATTAGTCACAAACCTTGTCTTACATGGGATATATATCCAATAGTATAGAAAACCATAATAGAAAATTTGGGCCACATATACTAGGAGATCTATCCCCAGTCTCCACAAAATTCCAGTGTCTGAAATTGTAACATCCCCACTATAATCCTCAGTTTAATTAATGCATAATGTAGATATGAATGTGGCTATGGCCAAGTGATGTAATATGCATAATGTATTTTCTGAAGTTTTAATAAATAAAATGTGATGCCAGTTGTTGGGGGATATGGATAGAGAAGGGGGCTGATTTTTCCACAAGAAAATATAGTGTCTAAGAGGGGTCCAAAGGGGGGAAATTAATTCAACCATTTTCCTGAATTTTATTATCATTGGGGATAACTTCTATTTTTTGTTTGAGTGTATGAGATCCCAATCATTAAAATTATGTAAGAGGGTGGGTGTGAGAGTCACATCCCATAATTATTGGAGAGCGTGGGTGGTCTGAAGTACAATCAACATTGGGTAGAGTGATCAATCAACTGTCTTTGGAGAACAGAGAAAATTTGTATGGGCAGTTACAGGAGTTTTATTACACATTGAATTTTTCATGAACAACAAGAGGGGAGAAGAGAAAAAGAGCATTGGAGATATAGCAAGAAGGCTGGGCAAATTTTGGAGCATGTTGGAGCATTTTAGAGTACTATGGAGCTAAAGATTGAAGAGTCGGGTTGTTAGGCCTGAAGAGTGAACTCTTGTGTGAGTTGCACTATAACAATAAGTGGTTTTTGTTATTCCTAGTAGTTTTCCTGGAAGTGAGTTCCCTTGATTTCCCAGTAGAGAGATTCCTAGTTACTCGTGCAAGAGAGACTCTGATAAATGAATGGGATTCTCGATGGACTAAGAATAGTGAAGGGGTACATTCTTTGGATTAGACCAGTGAAGAGGAAGAGAACTAGAAGAAATTCAAGATATTTGTAGGAGAATACTAGAGGGTTGTGGGATATTGAGTTGTGAGTGGACTATGAGAGGCACCCTTTTCTTGTGGATTCCTAGCCCCAGCTCGGGGGTAACTTTTTGTTGATATCTGTAACAACAAGTTTATGGTTGGGTGGAACATCCTTCCCAAGAAGCTGGTTGCACACCTATTTTAAAAATTTAAGTGTTTATCTATTTTTCTGAGTTAATGTATGAATTTAACTACTATGTGTTTTACTATGTGCATGAAAATGAATTATATGTTGTGGTGAAATTATTAGCTGCATTTATGTTTTTAACTAGTATGGAAAATTGCTTGAGATTGAATGTCATGTTTTATGTAATTTGAGGTTTAAATGCATTTTTAATTGATATTAGTAGTAACAATAACGGATTTTGGTGTGGTGCTTGAATTTTCATGCGCATTGGGAATAGTCGTCACACGCAATACAAATCTTGTTGTGTGCGCACTGTGAATAGTTGTCACACATAGTACAAAGTTTGTTGCGCACATGGTTTGTATCAGTGAGGAGGTGAAATCCATGTTAGCTATCTTGATGTAATTGCATTCAAATATTTGGTACCTACAATGGTTAAATCTATGTATAAGTCATAGCTGGTAAGCTACAAGAATTTAGTTAGTAGAAAATTTTCAAACTTATGTATATTTTCTGCAAGTAATGTTCCTCGGTTAAGTTGGGGTATGTTACAGAATGGTATCAAAGATTTTGGTTCAACATCAAGCTTGTATGGGACAAATATTATCATGAAGTTGGTAAATTCATCATCTCAACACTTGAGTTGTGTCAAATTTGGGGAAAACAGTAAAATCTAAGTGAAATCCCTAAATTTCTAAGCAAATTCAAGTTGGAATTGCAATCAAAATGGTTTTTATGGGGAGGTCATTTCAACTTCCAAATGACTGAATATGGCTTAAACAAATGAGTTGAAAATTTTCATGACGGTTGTGATGGTGCATAGTGTGTGTGCTAAACGTTGGCACTGTGAAGTGCAGAATAGGAAGTGTGTGCAACACAAAATTTGTGTTCACTGGATATTCGTGCATGGTACAAAAGGTTGTGTGCACTAGATATTGGTGCAAGATACAAAAATTGTGCACAATGAATATTGGTGCATGACACAATTTGTGTGCACTAGATATTGGTGTGCGGTATAAAAGTTGTGCACACTCGATATTGGTGCACGATATAAAAATTGTGTGCACTAGACATATGTGCATGGTATAAAAGTTGTGCTCATTGGATATTGGTGTGTTGTATAAAAAGGTGTGTGCACTGGATATTGGTGCATGGTACAAAAATTTGCGCACACTGGATATTGGTGCATAGTACAAAAAGTTGTGCATACTAGATATTGGTGCACGGCATAAAAATTTGTGCACACTGAATATTGGTGCTATGGGCATGCGTTAAATATTGGCATTGTGCATTGTGGATCTAGGGAATGTTGAATACTAGTGCATAATACATAATTGATGTATGCATGGGATTCTAAAAGAAAGAAGAGAAGAAGGATACCACATAGGCAAAATTGTCCTATAGTCTAAAAAAAAGACTAAGTGTGGAGCCAAAAACATATTTCGACAATAACTGGAGAAAATAAAGTTGGATTGAGATGAAATTTCTTTGTTTTTTTCGTAGTAAGGAGGGATACAAAAGTTCCATAGAGGGACACTGGCCAATTCTTCTCTAATTTGCCAAAAAATGAAAATTACATGTTTTTGAAGAGTAGCGTCAAGCTTAGTGGAAGGAGCACAGTTACTACTAAAACTTGTACAAAGTGTCATAAAAGCAGACATGAAAATACCGTGTGAAGGAATTGGATGGATTCTAAGGGATTTGGAATCGGGATGGTGAAATAGGGAAAAATCCACTATTCTAGGCCACTTTTGGGAGATTTTTGGGATTATTGAGGAAAAGGGTCTCTAGACGGAAAATATGGAAACATTTATTTACTCAAGATTTTGTATACTCGTCAATCTAAAAAAATTGGTTTATTGAAGTTTTTCCAAAAGTGTGCGGTTTGGGAGATAACCAATTTGGCTAAAAATTATAAGTCTAGAAAAAGGGGTCAAAATGACAAAGTTGTCATTTCCATATTATTGTAGTTTTTTACTAGAGAATCATATTGATAATCTGAGAGTTGTTATTAATTCCCTGTCATAATTGTTATACGTCTCATACAAAAGTTTCTCTATTTCCTAATAAATTTACTTCTACAAGTAACAGAAGTTGATGCCTGGGAATAATTGCACCTGAATGAAAAGTGTGCAAAAGGGGTGAATTAGCAATATTCAAATGACTATAAATTTTTGCTCAAATCTTATAATTGAGAAAGAAAGTAGTCGTTGGAAATATATTGGAGACGAGGATACATATATCAACCTAGAAAATTGACCTGGGCAATTTAAGTTATAGTCAATGCAAAAGAAGATAATTTGTGGAATTAAAGAGCATAAAACTTTATGCATTTTTTTTCCATAATTTTGTATGTATATATTTTTATCTAACAAAAATATATTTTTCTGCACATTTTCTTGTAGAATTTAGAGGCATAAGAAGGAATTTTGGTTCCTATATGAGACCCACAATCATGGAGGATGCCCAAGGGTCCTACAACCATGAGGAGGAGGTCAGAGGTATACATGTCATTATGGGAAATGTTGAGACAAAGTCTAATGAAGGAAGTGGAAGGTAGAAGCCTGTAACTATGAGAATCATGTAGAGATAAGTGCAGAGTTATAGGAATGATAATGAACATATTATGAAAGCTCAAGAAGAGATACTACAGAGCTTCAACATGCTTTAGAGGCAAGCCAATAAAGACTCTATCATAGAGAAAGTAGTTAGTTCTAAACAAGTGACAACATCTAAATCCCATAGTATAAGGGATGAGCATGAGAATGACAAGA
This sequence comes from Picea mariana, assembly GCA_032191745.1. Taxonomy (NCBI): domain Eukaryota; kingdom Viridiplantae; phylum Streptophyta; class Pinopsida; order Pinales; family Pinaceae; genus Picea; species Picea mariana. Next base: position 11,127 of record JASDQU010292574.1, read on the forward strand.
AATCAAGAAGTAGGAGTAGGCACCACCATTCCCTAGGGAAATCCACTAGGATGGCCCATGCAAGTCCAGGGACAGGGAGTATCCCAACTGTGTCTCTTGTCATGAGTAAGAGGAGAAGGCACGAGGCACACATCTTGCAATATGAACTTAGGAAAATCAAGACACCAAATTTAAATGGTGAGCATAGGAAGGGAGAAGAGGCCAAGGCCTAACTGTTGAAAATGAAAAAATATTTCCAGCTACATTATTACCCCTTTAGGGTAGAAACAAGAATTGCAACCTACCACTTGCAAGGAAAGAAATCCATGTGGTGGGATAAACTTAAGCAAGAAAAACACCTTGATGAGAGGAAGGTCTCATGGAAGCAGTTCAAAGGATATTTCCAGAAGAAATATTTATTATAGAATTACTATGAAAGGACAATGAAATAGTTCTTTGAACTCAAGTTGGGAAGCATGATAATGGATGAATATGAGAATATGTTCTTTGAGTTGTTGAAGTATGTTGGCTTCATCAAGGATGATAAAGTGAAAATCCAAATATTTCTAAGTGGGTTACCATCCTTCTAC
>JASDQU010292577.1:0-14335 GCA_032191745.1 Picea mariana
GCCAAACTGTAAGGAATGTTATTTCCTTTTGAGAAAGTGAATTTGATTGTTAGTATGCACAATCCTGAAATTGTTGTGACAATGTTGTAAAGGTGTAATAAAATGTATGTACATGAGAACTAACAATTTGATTAGCAAAGGAATGAATGCAGGAAGGAGGAGTCTTGGATATGGCAATGTTGCAAGCCCATAAGGAAGACCGATTTATTGCTGAGCTAAAATGTTATGGGAAGGAAAGTCCCATAATTATGAATCTGGTTCCTGAGCGGGACAAATATGAAAGCAAATTGTGAGACTTGATAAATCTATGAGTGACAGGTTTGCAATAAAATTATGAAAGTTAGAATTTATGATGACGTCTCACGAAATCTTGTGTACCTGTGATACAGGTGAGAAGAAAAGATTTGTCCTGAAAGGAACAGATGAAGGTTGTCAGAGTTGAAGATGATGAACGTGGCTACTGCTGAGCCATGAAAACCCCTGTGATAAGCCATCATTGCTTGAAAATTATTGTGTTGAGGTAACACAAGCCGGAGGGACGCCTTGGCAAAGAAAGTCTGAGGGACGCCTCGACTGTAAGACTCAATATGATCTCTAAGATTCTTGTGCTAGAAAACCTCAGCAGGGCAAGATGGATCGCCTGAGGGATTGTATAACAGTGAAGGGGATGTCTAAGCTTGGGCCTGGAGGGTGAGTGACCGCAAGGAAGAGGAGACCTTAATAATTTTCTGTAAATTATTGGGATCATGCACATAGGGAGTAGTTTCCTGTGCGGGAAAACCTTGGAAAGGAAGATGAAATCATGATAGCTCGTATGAGCTATTGAATTGGAATCATGCATCCAATGGGTATGTCAAGGAGGACGATGAGCATGGATAAAAAAACTACCATGTGGATACAGATCCATAAACTGCACAGATAAGTATTGTGCTCAAATTATGAAAATTGCCTTTTGAATTATGAGCAACAATAAGATGTTTTTTCACAAAATTGTGATTAAATGTGCTTGTTGTCCAAGAATTATGGAAGGCAGGTGACGAAGATTGAGATCCTGAAAAAGGACCGGACCAAGGATGAAGGTCAAGCCTTCTAAAGTGGTCGAATGAGAAAGGCATGACAGGTGTTTGAGAAAGAACACCGAGGACAGTGTTCCTTTAAGGGGGAGGGAATTGTAACACCCTATTTCCCCTAGTCTGTAAAAATAATTATTCTGGCCAAGAACTATGGCAAACTCAAAGATGTAAATGTGTGATTGGAATGGACCTTAGTAAAAAGGGCCATGAATGTAAATAATATTATGAATATATATTGCAAGACTGCTGAGAGGGGATGTGTTGAAAAAGAGACCACGATGGCTGGCGAAAGGTGGTGGAAGGCACCTGGAAAGGTGGCGTTAACTTCCACCGAAAACGATACCATATTTGGACTTCACTGGCCTGGAGAACCAAGAGCGGCTCGCTGGCCCAGAATTAAATGACTCGCCAGTGTTGTTAGGTAAATGGATCCTCATGAGTAATGAGGGATGGGGGTGAACCGCCCATCCGTAGAGTCCTCAGACTTGACCACTGTGAGGAAGATAGTGCCACACGCAACCTCTCCAAAAGGAGAAAAGGTAGGAAGAGTGGACAATCAAGGGGAAGACGCGAGGGAAGGAAGAAAGAGAACTCTGAAAAAACACAAAGTGAGTGACAGCGGAGAAGAAGGAGAGTAACCTTTGTTCTCGATCACTGACAAACTGAGATGCAGCCTCGCAACATCGTGGTCTCAGCTCGAAGGTGGCTAGTGGTAAATCCGTTGGGAGTTGTTGAGCCTACGGTTGGGTGGAAATGAGCACCCCTCTCAGCAGTTGCAATTACACCTGGTGTTATTTCTGATAACTATTTTATATCTTGTATCTTGAATTTTATACGCTGATATGTATGTTCATAGTCTGTGCAATTTATGAATGGTTTGAGCATAAGACTGTTTGTGTGGTGTTTTGACCAGAAATGGTGGTTGCATGCTTATAATGGAAAGACCATGTATGGCTTATGTTTTACGAATTGCTATTTATATGCTTACCGATCTAAGTCAGACTTCAAGTCTGCTCTTGGGAGATTGTTTCTGTGTTTGTCCTACTATATGCCTTGAATAGATTTCCTCCCGAAGGCATCCTTTTGAGACCACTCCCTTACCTTAAATAAGACCTTCTAGTCCGGTCTTCAAAACCTGGTGTAAATTACCTAAGGACCCGAAGAAGGATGTTATAGGCTAAGTCTCAAAACCTTGTATGAGGGAGAACAATCCTCGTAGACCTCAACATTTCGGCGTTTCGACACCTGGAGTATCTAGGTGCGAGTTTCCTTGCACTCGCCAATCTTGAAACCCCGACCCGTGAAATCCTGAAATGAGAGCGTGTGAATAAGAATCGATTGACAGACGAGATCCCATCAGAAGATCTACAGTCATTCACGACTGTTAGATTGGAGGAATAAATGAGGGCGTTAAATGCCTCAACCCTTTTTTTTCTTTGTCTTCGCGAGTAGCGAAGAAATCGGGACCGTAGATTCACAAGGTCCGTGGGAGTATCCAGACCGTTGATTTTTCCACGTCCAGGGAGCGACGAGAGAGTGCACAACGCGGGATAGGTCTAAGCCATCAGAGCTTATTCCGAACACCTGTCAGCCATCAGATCTGGCAGGAGATGCATGGGGGTTAAACCTTTGTGAGTAGTAGAAGCGAAAAGTCCTGAAGGAGTTGGTATTGAGATCTTGGCATTCGGGAGTTCAGGGGTCCTGAGGATGAAGGTCTAGACACTCGACATCAGAAGTTTCGAACTTGCGAAAGGATTGGAGCCGTCCGTTTGTGGAAGGACGCGTGTTGTGAGATCATCTGCTTCGGAGACTCGGACATCGGGACTCACAGAGGTGAGCGTCTAGACTTTGCAAGTGGCGAAGTCGTGGAAGAATCTGAACCATCCGTTGGAAGGAGGACATGTGTTGTGAGATCCTCTCTATCGAGGATTCGGACATTGGGAGTCAGAGGAGGAAGTCTCTTGACTTCGCGAGTAGCAAAGTCGCGAGAAGATCAGAACCTTCTGTCTGAGGAGGACAAGTGGCAAAGATCGAGGAATCTCGCGAACTCGAAGGTTCGCAAGGTGAGAGCCCAGGAGTTGGGTGCTCCAAGTCACGAGTGGCGAAATTGCGAGGAGTAAGGATCACCATTGGATCCAGCTCACAGGAGGATCATTAGATCACAGCCTTATCGCGCGTATTGCGCATTTGGAGGTTTGGAGGGTGAGAAGACCTCTTCTCAACATCAGAAGTCACAAAGTGTCGAAATCCAGGCACGAAGGAACATGTGGCAGAACAACAAAGTGGGGCCCGTATGATTGACAAGCGGACATGCATCACCTGGAGAAAGGAGTTAACACTCTGTTGACTTCTCGCATCTCAGGGATTCGCGGGACAAGAGCATGAGTGCTCAACCTTTCAACTTGTGAAGTCGCGAAGTTATGACGGGAGCTAGTGCTTAGCCTAGCCATTGTTCATGCACAGAGGGCGCTGACAGAAGGGAGCTATACCCATTACGTGATTTTGGATATCGTGAATTTGGGAAGGAAGAGTCAGAAGTTTCGACTCGCGAATTCATGAGCTTGCGAGTTGCGATAAGTGCCTTCGGGAATAGGCCTTGATCATAGCGTTGTGGTCGCTCGGAGAGGGTGGAGCTCGCGCCTAGTGCTGATTCGCACAGGGGAGCTTTTGAAATGACCTATGGATCGATTGGAAGAAGATTCCAGCTCGGAATCAAAAGGCTTTGCTTCGACTCATAAAAGAAACTGAACAATCCTTAAGACTAGGAGTTTGCGCAGAGACTCTGTCGAAGAAGAGGTGGCATCTGCAGCCTGTGCTAAGCTCCGTAGGTTTTCAAGGATTCTATCTCTCGAGAGAAGGTGAAAAATTTATTACACCGCAACGGGTGTGTGACAACTTACTAACCACAAACCAACATTTCTAGATTTACAAATAAGATATGTACACATGATCGCACTTATGTTTATACCATGATGTAGACATATTTCAAATAGCATTTGATTATATGTAATTTCAATACATCCCATGTATAAAGATGAAATATTTATGGTTTTTTATTATTGACTTAATATATATCCATATTTGTGTTTTATGCATGTACATCTAACTAAATTCATTATTGTGGTATTAATAAACATTGAACATTAATTGCTTATAAATCTCACACCAACATTTCTCTTTAAAAATATGTATGTATATATGGTAAAGTACTTATCTTTATATCATGATGTACACACATTTTTGAAAGAGAATTTGATTATATGAGAACATCTATTCCACAGCAGAAAGTAGAGATAAGTATTTTCCTAGAAGAATGGATTTTAATATGGAAATTTGTGAAATTTCATAGATAAGTATTTTCCTGGAAGAATGACTTAATATGGAGATTTGTGAACTTTAATTTGAAAGAGAATTTGATGATATGACAACATATATTCCACCGCAGAAAGAGGAGATACATATTTTCCTGGAAGAATGGCTTATTATGGAGATTTTTGAACTTTCTGCATATACAAGTGAATTCATTTTTAAGGTATTATCTAACTCTGAACACTAGAATTGGTTACCAAGAACATAATTGTTTCCTTTAAAAATATTCTAGATATGATGTTACTTTGTTTAGATCATGTAGGGAATTTTGAAAGAGCATTTGGTTATAAAATGAGTAGAAGAAAATTAAAGATTTATGCAAAGAATGAATTAATATGGAGAGTAACTATTTTGGAAGCTTGGGAACTTCGTGATGTAAGTATGGTTTAAAAAAAATGCCAAAAAAGTATAATAAAAAAAGAGCAATAATCTTAGATCAATGGAACTCCAGTTGGGTATGTTATTCTTGCTCACATGGTTATGTTATTCTTGATGATCTGCTTGGGTATGTTATTCTTTCTCATTGCTTATTTAATAAAGTTAAATATCTTTAAAATATGTTATAATAAAGTATATGCTAATATGTGTTATTAGTTTTTCTTTTTATTGTTACAATGATGTTTACATTCTTGGTGGAAAAAAACATGGATGTTTGAAGATGAAACTTCAACACCTTTGGTATGTCAATTTTTCTTGAAGCACAATTTTTTTATTTATATAAATATCATTTTAGAGGTGTGTGTACATTTTATTTAAAATTTGTACATAAATTGTATTTAAAATGTTTAATTTTTTTTCCAGGTATGAAGAGATCTATGTCTGCGATGGCTTAGAATTGAATTTCTTGGAGTTAAATGTTAATTACCTCTTATTTTTTGTTATTATCCTAAAATTCCTTTGGAACCTATGTATTTGGCTGTGTAGCTACTGCAACTATGTTTCTTTTAGTGTGTGTGTGTGTGTGTGTGTGTGTGTGTGTGTGTGATATTTTTTTAAGTCGAAATAGCAATTTATTGTTTGATATTTGATTTTTCTAAATGGTTTATATTGGTTTTGATGGTGAAAGGACAACTTATGTTCTATGATAGTGTGCTAAAATTAAAAATGATTTATTTCAACATAAATTAAAGCGTTTAATTTTGAAATTTATCATATAATTTTGAAATATATGAGATCTAAAGGGTCAATATTAATTTTGAAATATCATATATCATGCAGCTATATCACTCATTTTACAAACATCTTTGAAGGGTGACAATACCATCATGATTTGTCTATACTTCATTAATCAATGCACCTTACCAACGACTCTATATTGAAATATCATATTATATTATCCAAATATGCAAATATATCACTATATAATTATTTAGTTTCTTGCATCCTCTTTGTTGGGAAGAAAGAACCAATATAGTCTAGTCACTAGTGCTCAATGCCTACATTGATTGGATGGGGTTTAGTGCATGAAAATATGCCACATGTAGCATGTGAGATGTGCTTTGATAATGCTCACATTTCCTCACAAACTTGAAATAATCATTGAAAATAATTGGCTATCATAGTTCTAAGAGTAAAATCTTTTTTGATGTCCTTGTCACGTAGAAAATTTCCTCATGTGACTCCATAATGCACTTCTAGCATGAAATTATCAATGTTGGAGAAATACATATACCATATTATTATGTCCATCCCAGTCATGTACAAAACACATGTGATAATCTTGAACCTTACTGTTATATGAAGAAAAATTATCTTTTGCATTGTAGAAATTTCACGTAGCGATTCTATGATTCTACAAGAAATGGAGCATGTTCTCTAGATATATAAGGGATCCATGTAAATGATGTAGACTAGAATTAGGAAATTCCTCTTCTACTTTCTCTTTCTCACTATTTTTTATGCGAGACAAATAATATGATTCCACATGCACTTTTCTTGTACTTGACAAAAATATTGAAATGACATTCTTGGAATAACATTAGCTACTTGTTTAATGTTTCTAAAAATATTTTCTTCTTCACTAGATACTTCATAAATTTATGGAACACATAAAATGTAATTTATTTGCAAGAAAGTAATGTTGAATCTTCTACAATGCATATATCATACCCAACCTTCTTTTTTCATCATAGTGCAATTATTCTCTATTGGTGCTAACATTTCGATGGAAAAATAAATCACACTTGTCCATTTTTTTGTGCTAAGATAGTTCCAATCATAATCCTTGAAGTATCTTCATAGACATAAAAATATTTTTTATTAAGATAATCTCATTCAAGACACGAGGATAATATTTCCTAGTGTCTCAAAATATTCCCAACGTTCAATTGTCTACTTGAATGTCATGTCTTTCTTCAAAAGCATCCCCATTAAATTAACTATACATGCATGATCTTTAACAAAAAAATTATAATACCCAACATTTCCTAAAAAAATGGCTTTACCTTATATGGATTCATCATAATATATAATTCCTTGCTTGCTTTAACCTTATTTGACTCCACCATCATTTTTTCCCTTGACGGATTATTTTCATGTCTTAGCACCAATTTGCACCATTCAACAATTTGATCAGTGGATTCAAATCAATTGGCATGAGGGTTCATATGATACCTTCAAAGTGTTCATTTTACACATGCCCCTGCATCGTCGTGCTCTTCTTTTCCATGACCAGTCTCAAAGAAATTCCAACAATGTGTAATTTTTTATTTTTTGTGAAGACGACACAACCAATAGAATGATCATGAAGATTTGAATTGACCTGCACATCCATCTGACCATATCCAATATCGATCAAATCTGATCCCACGTTATTTCAATGAATCATAAAATTGATCAAAACAATGTTGTACATAATGTGTATCGTGTGCTCGATCATCACTTATATAAAAGTGATATTCTTTAATAACATGACGATTGTCATTGATTCTTTCTATGTTATCAACACACTGTTGAGAATGTCTATATATAATGTGGAAAAATATAGTGACTTGATGAGAATGATAATATTCACTATGTATTTCGTTTTGTGCAGCGAATGTGTAATTCTCTTCAAAATCAACTACAGAAAAAATTGTCCTTGGTTGAAACACTTCACGATATTGTTTGAATTGTAGGTCTTGTCATCGATATCTATATGAATGCTTGGTGTATTTATAAATTTCTTCCTCAAAATTCTTCAAAAATTCTATCACACAAATTTTATCTATCTTCAAATCAATCCTTTTGGAAATAACATTTGAAGAATGTGGAGCCATGCTACTGATATATTCATATCTCTTCCAATTGACTGTTATATTAGGCAATGATTGATCATTCATATCAATAGTATACTTTGAGTGAAACAAAATTAGATTTCCACAACTATCACATTTCTTTCCACCAACACATTTGTTTTGGTCAAATAATTCATCACCTTCTCTTTCACATAGAATTCCAGATATAAAAGAACAAAATGTGGAAGGAGGCGGTGAACTTTCCCATAACGTTTTACCAAAATCAAGAAAAGTGTCGTAATATAACGCAAATTCCACATGATAACGACAACAACAAGTGTCAAAAACAATGATGGGTCTTACAAACCATGGTTTTTGTTGCACAAATGTATTGATGAAAATTTTAAATTTTTTGTGCTCTTCTTTGAACTTATTGAAAAATTCTATGTGTCATTGGCAATATATGTTTTGGATGTTCTTCATATTGTTTTCATGCTATTCTTCGTCGCAACACATCCATTGTATGTGGTGAAACACGAGATTCTGTCAACAAAAAATTGTGGGACAATTATTTAACATTTTTTGCAAATCTATCTTTTTAGGGTTGTCTAGAAATAATTGTCCAACAAACAAGTTCATTATTTGCATATATTTGCAATCAAAATTTTCTATGTTTGTACAATGTTTTTCTTGAGGTTCCCATCGCTTTTTCCATGTGTTGTGTCAAACGATATTTTATATTGCTAGATGAAACAACTGTTGTTTGTATCACTCTACATGCAGCATTGACATCTTTTTTTCGATATTTTCCAAAAGCTTTTAATACACTAGTTATATTTTCAAAGACATTATGTTTCACATTCGTATCTTTTGTCGAATTTTGAATATCCAATAATGATGTAGCTTATTTTAATTTTCTTGACTTTATTAGACAGAGAAAAAGTTGAGCTTGTATTGTTACTGATTCATCTTTGAAAAAAGTATTATACATATTCTTAACACGATATCTTATATAATGCTTATCTTATTTATTCCCAAATTTGTCAATATCAACATTTTCTAATATTTCATCATCAATGTTGATAGCCTCTCTTGCATATTTCAATTTAAAGTTTATATTAAAAACAAAACCCGAACATAAATTCACTAAACTATATACAAGTGTTCATCTTGTATTATCTTTGTTTGTGTACATACCTGTAGGTGATTCAACTTCTACTTCAATTTCGGTTTCAACGACTTCATAGACGTTATGAGACAAATCTATTTCTGTTTTTTGAAAAACATCAAATCCAAATTTCAATCAATTCTATTTTAAACAATAATTTAAATTTGAATTCTATACTTTTAATATAGACGATATGTACATGCATACTTGGTTGGACTTCTTCTTGTTGAAAATCTCTATTTACATCATCATCGTTTCTTTCTTCAATATTTTCACATTTTTGTTTCTTTCTCCAATAATGCTCTTTCCTTTGTTTGTTATGGCGATTTTCATCTTGAGTGCGATCAAATTTTTCTTGCACCCACTTTTGTTGCCATGAGTATAGTTATTTGTAATTTTTTTTAAAAATTCAACATTTTATAACACAAAATAAAATTTTAAATGTCAAATATTATAGCTCAAAAACGTTTTTTTTAAAGCAATAAAGAAATGGATTTTATAATCATACTGTAAAAGATTTGGAAAAAAATGCTCAATAAACAAAATTGTTTTTAAAAGAAGTTTTGCATAAAAAAAAACGATTTTAAAAAAAATTTGATCTTTGAAAAAATAGTTTTAGAAAAAGTTCATTGTCACAAAAATTATTCAAAAATAATATCAAGAATTTTATAAGAAATGTTTAAAATATCTTACTCTCAAAAAAATTCTCTTTGATATAATAAAAAATTTCTTATGAAATCCTTCACCTTGAAAATAATGTTCAAGTAAGTCTTCACCTTGAAAAATGTTCAACAAAGCCTTCTATATATAAATTGTTACTCCAATAAAAACTTGAACTTCAAAAAGATAAATTATTTTTTCGATTGAAAACATCAACAACCTTGTTCAAAACAAGGAAAAAGATCCTCCAAGTAGCGAAAAAGATGATTCAAACTTTTTCTTAGGGGCTCCACATATGAAAAAATATGAAATGAGCTAGTGAATTGTGTAAAAATGGTTCGACTGAAAGCGTATTTATATGATTTCACGCCAAATGAAACCAAACGACACATCCCTTCATTTTTTTCCAACCGACGAGATTCTTTCACCCACATTTTGGTCGAAAAAACTACTTTTCTACCGAAAGGTGAGGAATCCATTTATTTTTTACGGATTCCGTTAGAAAAATATATTTCGGCCGAAAACCCGCAAATGGGACTGTTTGTAGGAACTTGAGAATTCCCTCTAGCTTACTTGAACTTTGGAGGTTGTGGACTCCTGCAAATACTCAAAATTTAGTTTTAGAATTGATACTAGCAGTTGCAAAATTGAATCTACTTTCAATGGATATAATTTGTTTTCATTTTCATTGTTTTTATCTAATTTTATTTAATTTTATAAAAAAATCACTGCATAATATTTTCAGGTGACATTATCATTCAGCGAAATGGAATATCCATATCTATAAAAATACACAGTGAAAAATTATGAAAAATTTATATTCAAAATCCTTAAACTGTTCTCTTCAAAAGGGTATTTTTAGATTTTACTTGTAAGTACAAATTAAGATAGATACAAGGTGGGGGAAAACATGTGTTTAAAATATGCAACATTTTCATCTTTTTCAACTTCAAAAAATTCTAGAAATTATAATATTCATTTGTTAGATTCAAAACTATAGTCATAAAAAAATAGAGTCTATGTAGATTGTTGCAGTGTATTTCGTTTGTCAAAAACAAAAGTTTAATAACAAATACATTGTGGGGGGGAAACATAACTCATTATCATTCCCTTCATTTTCAAGGAACATACTGTCAAACAATCACCAAATTGACATATCAAATCTCAATTAAATTTTTTTAAAATAGTTAGTAGAACGCTAAAAAAATTCTTCACAAGTTGTTTTTATTGTAAAGTGAAATTCTAAATAAAAAAAATATTTTTGTTTACCGGAAGTTGAAGAACTTGTAAAAATATAAAAAAAATTCTCATAAAACAAGCAAAATGGACACCCATCTTCATGATTTTACCAACCTTCATTCTTCTATGTTCTAAATATAATGAACATAATCAAGCACTCAATAGGTCCATCCGGTAGGTAGATCTATCGATCTACCCACAAATCCATGATTTTTCGTGCATGTTCCAAACCAAAGCCACATGCTTCAAGCTCATACTCCATTTCAAGTCTTGTGGTGCTTTCCATTTCATTGCAACAAGTTTTCATTTTGCATAAGCATTAACACTCAAACGAAGATTAGAGAAAAATACCTTGTCCCTAACACCTTGGATCCGAGGTGATCATATTTTATACCAAATGAAAGTAAGTGCACTAACTATGAGAGAAGAATGTGCAAAAAAATATTAAAACATAAAAGTCCCAAACAAATGAATTAAACAAAAAACCATTAACAACAAAATTCCATGGAGAAAACCCTTTTCAAAGAAAAACCCCACACTCTAAATAAAATTCAATGTATTATTCAACAACTAAATGGTTACAATACATATTTTGTGTGCTCTCAACAAGGGTGTTCAACAATAGTATAATTATGGAGAAATTTCGGCAACATAACAATAAGATAAAACTCACACATACACTATTGTCCTAGATCCCTATCACTGAATAATTAAGCATAATAAAACTGTAAATCATTTATTGTTTTCCATTTATATACGTTGGAAACAACAAGCTAGTTATTCTTTGCCAATGTTATACATTTATTCCCTAACACTACTCGACAACTATTCCTTGCCAATGCTTTGTATTTATTCTCTTCCATTACTCTGCATTTATCGTGTGCTATAGTTCTATTGCATTTGTTATCTGCTCCACTGCAACAATGCAAGGTGGACATAATTGCATTAGGATGTAGCACATGAAGCCAAAGTTTCTAAATACAACCCTATAAATGGGAAAACAGATATGCATAAAAAAATTACAAATTGAGGCTTTGGAAGTTACATACAAAGGTAGAAGTTCTAAATATAAATCCAAAAATTGAAAAAAAGGGAGCTTCATGCCTCCCAACATGGGATTGTCGAGGGCTCAACATGTAGGAAAGTATTTGCACCGACATGAAAATGATTATACTATACACCAATGAGTTAGCGCCTCTCCCCATACATGAATGAGTGCCTCTCACCATGATTCTAGTAGTATAACAACATATAGCATTTCACTGGCACTTAGTGTAATGAAAGCCTCAAAAAATGGTCATGTTAACATATCATGATGTTTTCACTACTAACACACTATTAATGTTATCACTATTAACAGAGTATTAAACTAACAAACAAGAATATATTAAATTCATAGAGAGGTTTTACATATGTTGTCATTATTAACAAAATATGTCAACTAACTAGTGCAGTTTATAACATAAGTTGTTGCCAGCATGAGGATGAAATAAATAAGAGTTGTTGAGGGATGTTGAAAACAAAGACTATTGGAACTGCATCGTTGGCTCACATCGTGAATACATATAAATATAATGATGTGGACGAGGATCCTATGTGAATATTTGACTTCAGTCCAGGTCAATTAGAATTAGAAAAATCTTATTTTTCACTTGAAAAAACTCATTAATCTTAGTTGAAGTATCGCTTATCTGTTCTGATGGCCTCCTAATGAACGTGCACTGGGTGGGCCGGGAATTTGTAAGGTAGAATCACTTAGACAAAATCCAACAACGAGATCCTTTGTTGTACATGGCCATGGCAACATATTGGATACCCAAAACAACAATCTATGTGAATGGGATACCAAAAACAACAATCTATGTGAATGGGATACCCAAAACGACATTCCTGACAAATCCAAGGCTTGATATACAATCCAGGTGGAATGTTTTTGATGGATTATCTAGTATATTACGAACCTCTATACAATATACTGATAATTTTTTGGTTTACAGTGAAAATATGATAATGAAAATTATCGGAGATTAGAAACAAGTTTAAACGACTTTCTTGTTTTCTACTTTAACACACTTCAAACAGTCATTAAGTAGTCCTTGTCCAAACCCCTCCCCTCCCCCACAATTCCTTCATATGTTAGCTTTGAGGCTTCTCAAAACCAATTATAATTACGTTTCTTCGTCTGCTTGAAGCTGCATATACTTTAGGGAGTCAATGATTTAAGCTTCTTATACTGTCTAGGGAAAATATTTTCTCTGTGTCTCAATTGCTCCTTGGATTTTAATTGATAGTAATTGTAGTAAGAGATGATGTTGTGCTCTCTGATAATGAATACTGAATTGTTGTCCTAAGAATGTTTATATCTCTAATAGAATTAATAGAACGAGAATTAAGTTGTAGTTATTGATATTATGGATCCAACTAATAGACCATATACTCTGGAAAAAGTAAAGACGAGGGATTTTGTTAGTACAAAGGTAGATTCAATCTATGTAACATGAACCACACCTGCTTTGGCATCCTTGTAAGATGCTCAAAGTACTATGAAGTTGACCACTCAGGTTGGTTTTTCAAAAAAAATCTTGGATTCGTTGGTAGATAATGGAGAAGAAAAGTAGAATTCCAGACTCCTATGTTAGAGGAGCAAAAGATACCTCAGATGCTCTGTTATCCTCCTGCACCACTCAAATGCAGATTGAATCTGATAAAGAGAAAGTTATCTGCAAATCCTCTCAAAGGATTTGACATTCTCTCCGATTCTGATCTACACTCTATTTTCGGTTCATGTGTTGCAAAGATTAGTCACCAACATATGAAGAGAAAAGTCCTCCCAAAATGCCTAACATAGAAGGTAAGGGTAGATATTATGAAGAATACAATGCTGAGATCAATTCTTTGTATACTTTGTTACATTAACCATGAATATTAGTCCTTAATACTAATATTACAATCTGGAATTTACATTTTGGATAAATATGGTTTCTTGCTAGAACTAGTTCTCAGAGAACCCAATGTAGTTGATTACTTTTAGTTGTTGTCCCCGAAGGTTATCCTTACAACAAACTTCTTAAAAATGATTTATTTCACTTCTTTTATGTAGTAGATAGATAGATATGAAATATAAAATGATAAAAAGAACAAATAGAGAGAAAACAAACAACTTGTAAAGCTCATCGAACAGTTTCCATACTATTAACCCAGAGGATTATTCCATGCCAAACATGGAGGAGTCTAATTGGGCCTCATTCTTGGGTTTAATCCCTACCATTGAACATAGGGAAGCCACCCCCCTCAATAAAGTGAAAATGAGAAGTGATAACAATTGATTTTATCATTAAATTACACAGGACAATAAGGCGACATGATTCAATAATGGTAGTGGTGGATAAATTCACAAAGACTACTCATTTTATTCCAGTCAAACTATGTCACAAATAAACTAATATTATATAAATTTATATGAAAGAAATTCCTAGGTTGCATGTGTTGGATCATGTTGTCATCGATGCCAATGGTTTGATTGATTGATGTCATTGATTGATGTCAAGTGATTGATTGATGTCAAAGGATTGATTGATTGATGTAATATAATATGTATTGTCCTTGATGAG
>JASDQU010292586.1:0-14335 GCA_032191745.1 Picea mariana
GCCATTGAAGCTTATCACCTTATTGAGTTTCCCTGTGATACCTCTTAACTCAATTTGTTTTCCTTCCAATGAAAATTTCATGAAAAGTTCTTGAAAATTAAAAGCCATTGTTCCTAATTATTGTAACCATTGGATTCCTAGTACAACATCAACACCACCCATGGGTATAGAAATCATTGGACTATTCATTACATATTCCCCCATAGTAATATTGACCTTATTTCATTTTCCTGAGCAATTGATAGTTCTTCCATCTACAATCATTACTTGAAACTCTGGTGCTGGATATACAAAGCAATTGAGAGCTTTGGCTAATTTATAGTGAATGAAATTATGAGTACTACCAGAATGAATTAGGACTATTACCTTTTTCTTTTTGATATATCCTTTGATCTTGAGGGTTTGAGGAGTGCTAATTCCATCCAATGCATTACACGATATCGTGGGAGTCAACTCTTCAGAAGAAATCACATCTACATTTTCATCTTGAGATGGTTCTTGTTCTTCTTCCTCTTCACAATCTATGTAGAATAATTTCTTCTCACCACACTTATGTCCCTTACTATACTTGCTGTCACAATTAAAGAATAAACCTTTTTCTTTTATTTCCTCCAATTGTTGAGGTGTCAACCTGGTAGGTTGAGGTGTTTTAGAAGAAGGAACATTATTCTCTTGATAGATGTTATGAGTGGTCCTTCTAGTAGCCATAGAATTTTTTTTACTTTCAACATTTCTTTCCACTCTAAATGCATTCTCCAATTATTTGGGTTCCCAAAGATGAACCTCATGTTGAATGTTATCCCTTAAAGTTCCTATGAATACCTCAATCAAGTGCTCATTTGGAATATATGTTACCTTTATATTCAATCTTTGGAATTTCTCAATGTGCTCTGTAACTGAACCCTTTTTCTTGAGATTTATCAATTGGCTAAAGAAGGCATTGCTCCTTGTATCCTCATAGTGTGCTATCATTTATTCCATGAAAATTGTCCAAGTGATGAGTGATTTGTGAGAACAAAGCCATCGATACCACACAAATTGATTGGGTTCTAAATATAAAGAAGCAATTCATACCTTTTGTGTATGAGGAACACTATGTAGATCAAATAATTGCTCCATCTAAAGTATCCATGTGATTGGGTCCTTGCCATCAAACTTCTTCATATCGATCTTAGGAAAATGGTTGGTCTTCAACCCAAAGTTAGAGTTTATCCATTCTTGATTCATCTTCCTTGTGCCCTCATCATGAATTTCATGGGATACATTTTCACTTTCAGGTGTCCTCTCTATTTGGAAATTTTTCAATCCTTCCATG
Source organism: Picea mariana (assembly GCA_032191745.1). Classification (NCBI taxonomy): domain Eukaryota; kingdom Viridiplantae; phylum Streptophyta; class Pinopsida; order Pinales; family Pinaceae; genus Picea; species Picea mariana. Next base: position 1,316 of record JASDQU010292586.1, read on the forward strand.
ATCTCCCCTTTTAAACCACCAATCTTAGTATTTATTGCCTCCAACTTAGCTTCCGTTGAATCCATCATCTCTTGTAGTTCATATTTTGTTACTGTCTTCTTTTGTAAATCATTTATGTCCCTACGCATTTCTTCACCTTCATCAAGAGTCTAAGTAGGACTGTCTGGAGGCTTATTTGGTGTAGAAGTTCCCTTTTTTGGTGGCATGTTGGCCAAGTATCACTTTAAACCTTGATTTTGAGGTGGTTCTTCTAAACAATCTTCCTTTTATTGTATCTCCAAAATTTTGGCCCTTCTGGGTATGAAATTTTCTTTTTTGCAGTCGTTGATATTTCTTCTCTGTAATGCCATAGGTATAATCAAAATTGGATGTGCCAAGTGGAATTTATGGTAACTTCCCCACAACTTGCTGATTTTTGGCATTTCTAGGAGATCTCACTTGTATAGCATGCCCTGCACAAAATAATTGATATTAAATTCTGAAAATCGTACTAGAAATACTACATACTATCCACTATCCAATTCAACCTATCTCACTCAATTTGGATACTCTAGGAAGAAGTTATGATTGTTTTACCCGGAACACCTGCTTGAGACTAGTCAATAGGACTAGTCAGATACCCTATATTCAACAGGGTGTATCTACAAATGTAATATGACCCAATAGCTGAAAGTTTTATCAAATATACCTTACTATCTTTTGTGAATATCCTCCAGATTTTCGGGTCTGAAATTTTACATAAAATTTTTTATAGCGAAAATTCCGCAATGACTCAATTCAGGATGATTCCAGAACCCTATCTTACATAGGTTGTATGTCCGAAAGTATAAGGCCTCAGGAGCTGAAATTTTAACCCAACGTACCTTGATCTGTCTACTATATATCCTCCAAGTTATTCCTTTTGAAACATTGTAGAAAGAAAGTTATAACGAAAATTCCCAAGGTGTCTCAGATGTAGCAGCGAAACCCCAAGACCTTGAGCTTTGATACCATATGTTAAGAACCAAATATCAATATAGCATAGAAAAACATCATAATAAGTACTCAACTCCTTGAAAAAGAGATAATTTTAGGTAATAAGCCTCTTCAAGGGGTAAACCTCCTTATACCCCACATAAATTTCCAAATACAAGATGATTTCAAATGAAAATGTCTTCTTGGTATATATAGAAGACTAGGAGGTACAACTACAACTAATGGACTCAAACCGACATAAATAAAATAAAATTACTAATGTAATATGCCCCAATTAAGGGGTAAAGAGCCACTATTTAGGGCTTAACAATGCAGTTATATCCTTGGCCACAAATTCCATCAACACACATTCCAACGTTTTCTTCCTTAAATTGATTCTACCATCGATTCTTCCAAAGGGATTTTACTCTATAACACAGAATTGAAATTTCATAGAAATTATTCCCAGTCCTCTTACTCATAAACGAAATTAGTCATTTTGTTTGTTACCAACAACACAATCAAATATAGATTACTCTTCCATCAGGGTCACATACAATCAACCAGATATTTCTCATGTAAATCAATATTCACTGGTATTTAATATTCATACAAATGCATAAACTCAACTCAGCAATCACGAATATTCATTTTCATTAATCAAATGAAACTGTGGATTCTTAACAACCCTAACCTAACTTCTGATATTCCTACTTAGATATCCATGGCCTGATATTCTTATCTGGATTGACCATCTCTTCTTTATCTGTGTCTGTAGGATTATATTCACATATATAAAAAATAAGCTCATTAAAACCCTAACAAACTTCTTGCATCATGTCAACTATGTTGTTGCTATGAATAAGTCCCCTTCCCTTTCCCCTTGGATTTGAAGTTTCTCTTTTCCTCTTGTTCTTTTCTCCTTGTTCTTTTCCCCTTGGATTACATTCCCAAAAATTCCAAATTCATGTTGTCAAAGGGAAATATGAAAGATTTCTTGCTACAATCATAGGTTTGAAAATATAGGTAGATATGAAATACCTTGTAAGGTTGATAGGTCTTCCCATTGGATTTCCTTAGGAAAAAGAAGATAATATTCCAGCCCTAGAGGCCAAACAAGGATTTATTAGGATATGTGAATTCCATGGTGTACACTAAACATGGTGTCAAAATAACTAGATTTCTAGAACCTTGGGATGCGGTGATCCTCCACCCTATTATATACATAACTTGTGAGGGAAGATACAACCTATTACAGTCCTATAATGTTATATTGTTGTACAAACTAAGATTTTATTCACACCAAAATCATGAAGAGAACTTGAGTGTCCCACACTTCTTGCTCCAATCTCTCAAGGATATGAGCACAAAGGTCCAAGAAGGAAAACCTATAGCCTTATCCCATCATGGGCTTGTGAAGTTACGCATATGTGATACTTTGGTCAAGAAACCACATCAGATTTCATGGGATGGATTCTTAACAAAAAGTGATGAGGTTTTTCATCTTTTCAAGTTGAATCTATCAGAAATGAAGAATTATACCCCATGGAGGAGTCAAGAAAGAAGTAGAAAATTATGGATAGAGAAAGCACTGACCATAAAAATGAGAGGAAGAATCAAAAGAGGACAAAAATAGTGGAAGTAGAAAAGGAAGCTACCAAAAAATAGGGCACTTAGATGATGGAATTATTGTTTCCTTACTTGAAATGGGGGGATCACCCTATTCAATCTCTCACATCCTTAAAAAAAGGATCTTATTAGGTTCTAAGAAGATTCAAGGTAAAAAATTGAGGTCTAAGACAAAATATCAAGTGGCACAAGATCTAACAACTCCTCCACATATCCCTACCACATATAGCATAAAATAAACCCCTACTTCCAGTATTGCAATGGGAATGGAAGAAACCCAAGAAGCTGCTATATAGGAAGTTATGATACTAATGTACAATACCTCCTATACTAGTTGGGGGAAGCAACATAAGAGGTCCCTGGATGGATAACCAGTGCAAAGTCAAGGAGGGGAGTAGAAAGTATAGGTACACAAATTTCTTCAATGTGGCATGAAAAAAATATTTCTAACCAACAATATAAGTCTCAATCTCTCAAAATGCAACACATGGATACCATTCAACAACTATAAAATAAGAACTTAACCCTAATAACAAAGATGGAAGGAGTAAGTGCAAGTTTGAAAAAAATGTCGTTTTAGAGAGATCTATCACTAGAGTAGATAAAGTTGTGGAGGATATGCTATCTTATATACCCCCAACAAGGACTTACACCATGTGTCTGAGAGAGCATTGGAACATGTTTAAGTTGAGTGATATCGACAAGTACATACCCTTCCAATTGGACAATTAGAGATATTTTATTAAGATTTATTATCGATGTAATGAGAAGGAAAGGAATTTGACGTGTGAATTTTATTTACACAACTATTTTGTTTAATTTGTTTAATATTCAAATAACATCTTCTTCTTTGTCCCACACATTCATGGTAGTCTGTAGGAGAATTATATGTGGAGGAAGAGAAGAAGAAATGGAACAAAGTGGAAAAAGAGGTAGGATACCACAAAAATGATTCCATCACACAGATAATAACATTTAACCTCAGAGAAGCATGCAGAGAGAAACAATTGGATGATGAATAATGGGAGGCAACATCAATTTTGGGATTGTTTTTTTTTGTTTCACGGTGATGTTGAACCCTCTAGTTGGGGGGAGATGATGGGCCCCTAAATTGTCATTTTATTTCCCATCCCATTGTCATAATTTTGATACATTTTCCTCATGAAATACAATCCCTTCCTAGACATTATTACTTTTAAATGGCCAAATTAGATGATTTTGAATTATTCTTATTTAAATGAATATGATTTTCTTAATTTGAATTGAATTTGCTTGGTATCTTAAGTGTTTTTTATATTGATTTTATAGTTTGCATTACATGAGATAATATGGCTTTGTAAATAGGAAGACTATATTCATGAAGAATTTCTATATCAATTTCATGGCAATCCACTAAGAGGGGTTCAACCTTCACAATATTGACCCTCTTCAAATATCAATCACATCTCAATTAGTTGAGAGGATAAGAAATTCAAGGGATCTCCCCCCACCCCGCCTATAAATGAATAATGACATTTATATTTCTAGAAATAGGATATGTCAATAAATTCTTCAAGTAGTTCAACCTACTCCAAATGTCAAGTGAGAATTTGAATTAGTAGATGATGGAGGATCACCCTCTTAACTCAATTGTGTTGAAAAAGAGAAATAAAGAGACAACACCCATCAATCAAAGATTTATTTGATTTGGTTAGTTAGGAACCTTTGCATTCTTTCAAGAATACATATAGGATTATTTATTATTTCACTTTCCATTCATTGTTGTTAGAGATTGGTACAAATTGTGTTAGAGAGACATAGTTCTATCCTCTTTGTTTTATGACATTTTTTGATTAATAAAAAAAAGATTTAATTGAATTTCTATTTTCTTGAGTGTTTTCAGGATTCTAATCGGTCCCTTAGATAAGGCCCACTCAAGGGAAGGTCATAGGAACCCTCTTTTCATTTCATTCGTGACTTTATTATTTCTGCTACAAGTTTAATTAGATTTCTATAGAATAGAGTAATTGTTTTTCTTGAAAATTATATACTTACATTTTACAACCTTTCATTCTCATTTTCATGTATTTCTATGATTGCCTTTATTTCTTTACATTATAATGATTAGTGTATTGGAGTGGATTTTGTGAATCTATAAGCATTATAAGTTGATGTTGTGATGTTTTCCTTAACCTAGTAGCTATAAGGTTGCTATTGATTCAAAGGGCCCTCTCACTTTCATCAACCTCTCATCTAATACATAGTGACCCCACCTCTATCTCAATTCTATCATGTTGTAAGAACATATGGAATTTAATCCATTACCTTATTCCATGGAAGGTGAATTGGGATGAGCTTCCATAGTTGTTAATCTATCTTGTTACAATCTCATTAACACAATCTCATTAATGACTTTAATAGTTTAGACTTCTATAGTTTGCATATACATTTCACAACACCTCATAAGTTTTCACACTCTCTGGTTTGACAATTTAAGGTGAATATATATATATATATATATATATATATATATATAATTTTATGGCATAATAAGTTGGCCTAGGCCCTAGTCATCCTCTTGGGGCGTGTTCTCATAATCCCCTCTTGAAGGAATGCCTCCTTGAAGGGACACCTCAGTCGAGTTTTGTATAAATACACAAATAAATATATCATTTGTATCATCTCATCATATTGATTCATAGTGATTGATTCTTATCCTATGTGAACCATATCTTATGTTTATATTGTTCATGGGTTTTTCTTCTCTTCTCTCTATGATGTTCTTATGTTTCATGTTAATTTAGGTTTTTTTGGTGGTTCCATTTGATCCATCCTTGATCATTTCAAAGTTTTTTCACAATTTTTAATCAATGATGTCCTTTGTTCATTCTAAAAGTGACTTTATTGTAGCAAATACTTCACTGCCCAACCCATTGGGCTTAAAAGTAAACATTGTCACCTCAAGTTTATTGATATTCCAAGTGCCAAGATTATCTTTGACACTTGTTTTTCTACTTAAAAATGATAAAGAGGCTCTTTCACTAGCAAAACACATTTTTTTTATAAACATAACAATAGCTAAAAGTTTCTTTTCCCATTGAGAATTCATCTCGAAAAATGAGGAAAAAATCATAGGGTAATGTGCATTAAAATTTTTGGGCTGGTTTTAGCACTAGAAATATATTTTATGTTGGCTTTGTAATCCTATAAACATTTATGTTTGATTTAAAAATCTTACCATTTTCATCCAGCTCTTTTCTAGCTTATCCAAATTGATTTCTGGGCCACTTTGGGCATAGTTAGGTGCAAACAACTTGCTATTTTCCCTTTCTTTCTTGTTGTACAGACACATTAATGTTAATAAAACCTTTTGTTGTAGGCCTATTGGATTCTTTGACTCCTTTCATCCATAATAATGCTTTGAAATTTTATTCGACTAGTTAGTCTAGACCCTAGTTAAATCTAAAAATATTTTCTGACCCATTTTTCAAGTGTATAAGAGTCACAACAATCTGATGTTCACACTCTTTATTTTGCTGGTATGAAAAATCAATGTTCTTATAGGACACTTTTATTTAATTTTTTCATTAGTTTTGTAGCCTTTTAGTGTTCTTGGTAATCTCTCACCTCTCTTTCCTTCCCTTTTACCACTTCAAAAATAGGACCATACAAAATGCACATAGCCTCATCCTTGTGTTGAGATACTAAGAGGTATATAACTAAATTTGGGGCTTAGCTCAATCGTTAGATAGATAAGATCCACCACTCCCAATAGATTAGCTTATAGCAAAACTTTTTTAGAAACTCCACTCCACTATATATATACGGTTCACCATCTTTAGGTCCTTCTCTTTCTCCAAGTGTGGTCTCACAGGTTTTGTTAATAACATAGGTAGGATAACGAGGTTTTTTTTTTCAATTTTATATGCATGCTATTTGTTTTTTTTTCTTAGATTAAATAACCATACTTATCATTGAAATCCCCTTCCATTGTTTTTACATTGTTTTTTCCACCTATTGTTGGTCCTAGTCAAAAGTGTCATAAGATTCTTATTCACTATGCTTCCTTTTGTAGGAAGTATTGAAACCAATTCTTGTTTTGTTAGCTAATTTAAAAAAAAAACATTATAATGGTGAGATACCCACCCTATCTCCTCCTCCAAACAGTAATGCGAGAGGATTCCCATTTCTAAACTCTAAGGCCCACCTCCCTGAGAGGTCAGAGCAATTCTCCATAGTTTCTTCCATGGAGACGAGAAGAACCCCTCATCGCTAGAGAGGATACCTTACCACCAAAATACCCCAGGAAAAGAGCGAGGTTGACATGGTCAAGAATCTCTCTTCATATAGAGGAACACTCAAGCAGTGTTGAGTTTGTTTCTAGGTTGGTCCCAACTAAATATTCCCTCATTTTTTTAGAAGACCCATGATCCATCCTCCATTATGAATAAATAAGCCTCAATTATGACTCCAAAAATTTCTATTAAATGGGTTAAGGAGGATGAGGACAAATCCTTCAAATATGAGATGATATGCAAGTTTAACAGTGTGTGGCCTTTATAAAAAAATATCCAAAAGTTGATTATGGATTTAGGGGGTGCACTACATATTATCAATACGTAAGTATTCGACAAGAGACTTATGGTTTTATCCTCATGACTATTGTTTTCTTTCAATGCAAATTTCCATTTTAATATTTTAATAGTATTTTTTATTGCTCTGTATCAAAATAAAATGGGTTGAAATATATTGCAAGACTACTTCCATTTATCTGGATAATTAGATCATACTTTTTGTCATTAACAATGCACACATAGTAATCAATCAATAAATTATTTATTTTCTTGAAACCTCTTGCTCCTTCCCATAGCTAGTTTTCATCAAATTTGAAATTCTTGCATTTCATTTTCCTCTTGCATGGTTTAAAGAGTTGATTCGAAACAACATTAGTTTCACGACCACTCCTTTGAGTAACAACAACCTAAAATCAAGAACTAATTAAAATTTATCTAGCAACTTTTCTAGTGATATTCAAACCCATATTAGCTTAGTTGTAGAGATTTGGAATAAGATTCTCAGAATATCTTTCCAAGGATGCTAAACAAACATAGAGATTTGAGTTAGGGGAAATCCATTTTCTATATCAATGACTTTGGGAAGCCCTTATAACATAAGGGTCAAGCACGAGGTCGCATTGGGGCCAGTAGAGTAATCAAATTTTCTTTGTTGGTATTGGTGTAGTGGTTGCACGTATTACGAGGATCACTTGGGAGAAAAACCTCTCTATGAGGAATATCTCAAAATGGTTGCAGGCTTAGTTACCCTGCCCTTGCATGTAAACCAAACTGTCAATTTTCCCCCCTCCGCTTTGGTATAGTAGGTGGTACCATATAGGCCATAATATTTTAGACTTCCTACCCAAGGTGACAACATAAGGAAGGTGGTGTTGTACCTAGGATCGTCGTTGGATAGACTCACTCAGACTCCTTGGAGGGTTTCCCACTTCTCGGTGAGGCAGCTTGAAATACCAATAGTAATAGAGCATAATACATGTGTGAAAGAGTAACACTATGCTAATCATTATGAGCTTATTGTGATGCCAACGAGATACTAGTAATGAAGTAGAACCATTTTACTAAGTAGTGTTACAACTTGATAGAAAAAAGTTGGTTTAGCTTATATGAATCTGAGTCATGGTGTTTCACATTGAGTTACATAACTTGTAAATGTTTATAGTAAGTAATATACTAACAATACCATTGCTTACGATATGGTTAACCATTGTAAAGGAAAAGTGATAATGAATACACAAAGCATGATTATCTCATTGAATATCCATAACATATCCATAGTTCTTATTACTTATGGAATTAGAATAAAGTACTTAAACAAAATGCTCATGATACTTGCTTGTTATGATTTACTTATACATAGTAGCTTACTATGAACCATGATCTAATATTGTTTAGATTGATATCACTGTTAATTAGGGTAATGCCGTATGTTCAAAGCAATGTAATCCTATCACATCGACTCTTTGACATCAATCCTTTGACATCAATGAAAACATAATGAAAAAATCTCCCCCTTTGGCATTGATGGCAATACCAACATTGATGTCAACACCAATCATTTATGCATCATGTAGACATGGAAATGCTCTTCATAAATATTCATCTCAATTACATCAATGTGACTATCTCTCCCCATTTTACATCAGTGGAAAAGGGTAGTTTTATCCTTAGGTTTGCTCCCCCTGCCTGAACTCTCCTTGGGGATGCTTCCCTTGTCTGGATTCCTTAGGGTTGCTCTCCCTGTCTGTTTCTCCATCATCTGCATAATATTTCCCCCTTTTCAAAAGGGATATCACTTTGATGCAATGTTGATGACATGGTTTCCAATCATCTCTCCTCCTAGAATCATGCTTCTACAATCAATCATGGGAAGAAGAATAACTCCCCCTCTGGGTATGTCTCCCCCTATATTCTCTGCAAGATGAACAATATTCTACCACTGTAATATGATTCTAATGCAAATTCTACTGCTCAACTGGAACATAGATCAATTGATCAAGAATGACCTTCTCTTCCTATGACGATCATTGGACCTATCCATGCATCAAACTCATGCCATACCATACATCATGAACCAAAAGATATCTCAAAATTTTTATAGAATCATGAACAAAATATCAACCATGTATATCTTGTGCCATACTGTGTGCCACCCATGTACATTAACCATGTACATCAACACCATACAATATACCATAAGATATTATTAATGGAGTGTATCAACCATATGCCAAGAACATGTGCCAACTGTGTGCTAAGCATGTATCAATATCACCAACAAATGCCTCTAACAATCCTCAATCATGTGCCAAACCATACATCAAACCATGAACCATAACATCACCAAGATGTGTCTCATCATGTACTAACATCACCGAGTATGTACCATGACCTCATCAATATATGCATCCAAGACATGTACCAAACATGTGCCAACATCCATAAGCTATGTACCTCAATCATGTGCCATATCACTCATGATATGCCTCTACCATAAACAAAGTGTCACAAACCATGTGTCAAGAAATGTATCTAAGCCATTAAGCATCAATCAATGTATAAACCAAGCACCACAACAAGTTTCTCAACTTTCCCATACATCATGTACCAAAATATATGCTAAACAAGTAGTACCAATGATGTATTTTAACCAAGTACTATCCCTCACAATCATATACCATTGATAAGTGCATCAACCATTCACAAAACCTCAACAAGATGTACCATAATCAATATGTGTTCCCATACATGTATGTCATATCAACCATAGATGATGTGCCAATCATACTTCTAGCAAGTGCCTCAGCCAATGTACCAAGTATGTACCAATCATGCATAAACTATAGATCAAGTTGTGACTCATCAATGATGTGAAACATAATCACCTCATAAACTCATCAACTACATGTCCCAATATGTAGTTCAATCAAATGCCAAATGCATGCACCAAGATATCCAAAAAATACATCACAATATATATCAATGGAGCTCACATATGTACTAGCCATGTACCACAACAGGTCTGCCTCGAGAACATTCACTACAACAAGTATAGTGTATCAATAACACCTCTAGACATGCGCTAAGATCATTCCTCAATAGATTACTGATATATCTCTAGCTAACATCACATCAACATGAAATGTCCCATAAACAACATGCCATATCATCATTGACATAACCAACATTGTTCCTCAATAGAAAATGTCTCAATCCACACTCTAGGGTTAGTACCATGCATCCAAGATAGACTTTCAACACTCAACCATATTTCATCACCATACATACATCAAATACACATGCCAACATATATGTTGATTTTTCAATAAGCTAGGTTAAACATGAAGTTCATTCCATTTTATCATTTAACTTAACCATAGAAAATGTTGCAACAATCAAGATCACAAGAAGAAACACCATGCACAAGAACAAAAGAAGCATCCTGGGAAACCTTTCTCAACAAGGGAAGAAAACCCAGCCAAATCCTTTGCTATATTATTCAAGATAAATACCTTCACCACCAAGAAAGACCTAGCACACAAGAGGGTTCTCAAACCCTAGAAGACTAGCACCCAAGAGAGGTGCGCACCTTTTCCCAAGTAGATGTACTTGTTGAAATTTCCAAACTCATGTAAAGGATATGTTTCCACAATGGGGATTTTACCTTTACTTATATTAGACTTATCCTATCAGCAGAAGTGTTTATTGTCTCAACATGGCCGACCTCACTAAGTCACAATATAATTTATTATTATTATTATAATTAATATTAACCATATTAATTATCTTTTACATTTATTGTTAATCACATTAAGGTGGGGCCTACTTGTACCCTTTACATAACAATTAGGGTTACATGCAAGTCTGACTCTTGAACAACATATAGCAAAGGATTTAATACACCCACTAGTGGTCATCCACTAGGGGCACATCCATAAGGATGTCATATCTCTAGCTCACTGCATTACACAAGAGAACCAGATCTACACACATTCACCTATGCTCATCCATAGACACATCCACTCTACAGATCTTCTTTCCCACTTCCTCAGACAAGAGAACCATCTGGAGTTTTCTCATCAACTCTGCTACTTAGAGGAGGATATCACATCATCTTCTTTTCTATTCACATGATGATGCACCCAACACTTTGGGATTTCACATGTTCACCTTGTGCTTAACCACATGCACGTCCAACTCATCAGATCGACTTTCCCATTGGATAATCATCTCGAGTTCTTCTCAACTCTCTAAATGGAGGAGGTCATCTCTACGTTCCTAGCTCTGTCTTAGGTAGGAACCACGTACCCTTCTTAGAGGATTTATCTCAGGTTTGTAAGATGAGAGAAAGACTTCACATAGATGCAATGATCCACACCTCACAAGTTTGTAAGATGGAGAATGTCTCACATAGCTGCATTCATCAACAATATAATCATGAAAACATGCAACAAACTATGTCATACCCTGCAAAATAGAGTTATACCATCAAACCATGCTACAACTCATCATCATAGCCTTCTTTTCAAGGATTTTACCACAGTTATGCATCCTGTTCCACAGATAGCTCACATATGTACGCGACCTTTCTATAGGTCACCTTGCATATGTATGAGAATTTTTCAACAGTATCTCACGTTGTAAATGTGTTGAACCCGCACATAATATATCTAGCTAGCAAATGACATACACAGTTTGCAGAGAAAATATGAGAAAAGAGAAGCAGGAGAGAAAGAAATGGAATAATTCTCATTAACCAAACTAATGAATGATAATTTACACATGATATACTCTGTATAACTCAACTAATGTGGACTGGAGAAGAAGCCAATGTGCCATAGTGGTGGTCTAGAGTGACCTGGACACACACCAACAGTTACAAGAGTAAACTGCCACCTAGTCTAGTCTCTTAGGAAGTTACGAGAGTGAACTGCCACCTAGTCCGAGTTAACTAGTCTCTCAGTCTTTAGTTAATTGAATGAAACAGAGTGAAGTGAGAAGTAGATCATGGAATCATGAGTAATGTGCTAGTCTGGTGATAATCCCAAGGACAATGCACATTAGCTGGTGATTATCCCAATATTGCATGGTGATGATCCCAATATGGCATCTAGAATCCACTCAACTGATCAAACTGAAGTGTGAACTAAAGAGAATATTCTCCTAGAGGAATATTTTCCCTAAACTATAGAAGACTATATAACGACTAATAAACATAGAGAAAACCTTAGAAAAATAAATCCTAGGTGTGTGTGAAGTATCTCCAACACCCCCTCTGAACTTCACTATGGTGAAAATAAAGAATGGGTCCCAACAATGAGGCCATGTTAGGTACCCAAATACAAAAGATACGCTGAAATAAACATGGAAAGAGGGAAAACCTCATGGGAAACTCCCCCACCCCCCTCAATGTACAATGTATGTAAAACAAATAAATGATAGTTTCTAGGAAACTGTATCCTTCACTCTAAGATGACTGCGCAGAGAATGCAGATTTTTCTTAGTGAATGTCTTGGTGAAGATGTCTGTAGTCTGTTCTACTGAAGGAAAAAACTGCAGGTCGATGATCTCCTTGTGTACTAAGTCCTAGATGTAGTGCATGTGGATCTCGATGTGCTTTGTCCACTACCTCTGAACTAGATCTCTGTAGAAATTCAGAGTGCTCTAGTTTTCACACCACATGACTATCGGTCGATGAAATTGAATGCCCAAATCAGTGAGAAAATGTTGTAGCCACATAGCCCAAATGGTTATGTTAACTACCCCTATGTACTCTGCCTCGGCTGAATATAGAGAAATATCATCCTGCTTCTTTCTCAACTGACGCCAATCGCCCTTCCTCACAAACCCGCAGGTTGGAAGGTCCACGTCGGCTCACAGAATC
>JASDQU010292592.1:0-14314 GCA_032191745.1 Picea mariana
ACAACTAATGGCCTAAAGCCGACATAAATAAAATAACATTACTAATATAATATGCCCCAATTAAGGGGTAATGAGCCAATATTAGGGCTTAACACACTCTTATATTCTAATTTTGTAACAATATGCTTCATGTGGGCTTCACTATATACCTTTATTTCATTTTTTATTCCTTTATATGGTAACCATAAGTGAGAATAATTAGTTGAGAAATAACCTTCAAATTTATGATACCAATCCATGCTAAATAAAAAGCCATAATATTTCAAAATGTCTACAACTATAATGTCAACAACTTGATGAACTCTAGGATATGAAGCTTCTCTAATCATGATGTCCTTTAGTTCTCCCATAACTTTGACATATGATCTGTCAAACTAAATTATCCTAATAGTTGTGTATGTTGGTATAGCATTTATATTTTGAAAATAGAGTATGGCATGACATTGGAAGAAACCAGTGATTTCACCAAGAAATTATATACATTGAAATTGAAAATTTCAAATGTCAAGAGAAAAGGTGGAGTTTCGGATTTACAATGTGTCCCTATGCTTGTTGCATTAACTATGGATTTTACTATAGTTTTATCTTATTTTTTAGTTTTATCAGTTTTGGGACTGTTGTCTACAACTACGATTGTTTTCTATTGAGAGGGAAGGGACTTAAATGTGTTGACAATCAGATCTCTTTATTGTGGAAGGGTGAAAATTCCATACAACAAAACATTGTCCTTGGTATTATTCATGTTATTTATGACATCATAGTCCATTGAGTGTATGACCAATTTACCAGTAGTTTTGGATAATTGGTAAGTGCTTCAAACAACTTTGGTTTGAGAAAAAAATATGTATTTTTGTGTTTTAATAGGACAAGTGATTTTTTAAGGAGCAGAAACATATTTAGAAGGCATGGTGGTATCTAACACGAGCCCTTTTGTGATAGTATTAGTATCCCAAGTTTCACCTAGGTATATTTCCTCGACTACCTCATCATCAAAGTCTAAAGACTAGTCCCACAAAATAGGGAAGATTCCTTAGTGTTATCCTCTTCTTCGGTTAATTACTTAGTTTTTTTTCTCTAGGGATAGTCATAAACAGTGGATTGTTGTTCCAAAAGTTGATTTATGACCATAATCATGAATTTTATTCACCGAGGACAAGTTTTCTCAGAGTGATTAGTTTGATGGTAGGACCAAAAATTATCCATGGCAAAATCATGAAGGTTGAGGTTAATATTTGAGGCTTCAAGTGGTTTGGGTTGGTTGTTTGATTTATTGGAAAAAGGTTGAAAGGAATTGTGATGGGATGACCCTTCACCAATGGTTTTCTTTAGGTCTACCACATCATTAGAAAATTTCTTGAACAATTTGAGATCATTGTCTAATTCAGTTGAATATTTCTTAAGTGGTTTAGTCAACAATAATGGTTTCTTACCATCTTCTTTATTATCTTTTGTTCTTGGATTGCTACCTAGAGACAAAATTCCCTTTTCTACATTCTTAGCTTCCTCAAAAATTTATGCTAGAGTTGTTTTGTTGGCTCTTTTAACAAACATTGATATAGAGGGATGTGTTATCACCGTGACAAATTTATGTGGGAAATTGGGTTTTCAAAACTTAGCGAGGTGCTAAACCTAGGTGGAAGCGTGATAAACTGGAGGACATGGCCAAATCTAGTGGAGGATATTAAATATAACGGAAATGCAGAGTTGATGGGACCCGATGGGTCACAGATCATGGGTGTTGTAGATCAACGGTCAGGGATTGTTTCGGGGGGAGAACTTGTGCGGAGGATATTTTCTGAAAGCGGGACAAAAAGTAAACCATGGTTTCGTTTCAGGACCACATGGTGCTACAAGGTGCATTTCAGAGCAACAAAAGGGTTTCCCCAAATCGCTTCCCCTCACCCCCGAAATCGAAAAAGTACATAAAGGGGTGGCACTCACCATTACTTTTTTATTCTTCAAATTACTAGAACGTTGGAATCTTGGTGCGACCAACCCATTCAAACTAAATCTCAATAGTACTCCCAAATCACGCATTTTCTGCTCATTTATAGGTATTTTTCATCGCCACCATGGACCCATTCATTACTTCAGTAATAGAGAAAGATCCCATGCCAAACGAAGAAGCCCTAATTAACATAGATTCAGATGTGTTCGACATTGAAATAACCATTTCTCCCATATCTGTGTCCAGAGCTAACCTGTCAAAAAATGTAGGGAAACATATACCCTTCCTTGAAGCAATCTAGGCCGCCATAGTCCCTTACACTATCAAGGTCACATTCCCTTTCCTATAATTCATAGGTTGGTGCACAGAGAAATACTCATAGGAAGAGAAAGTCATTTTAAATAAACTAGAGTCTGAGGTCCTGTGTAGAGTAGATAGCCTGTAATTTCTATATGCCCTTGGCATACTAGAGTCCCCCTCTATAGCGTCTAAACCATTTGAAGAAGACAATCTAATCATGGTTTACAGGGAATGTCCCTCTGAAGTAAAAAACCTATTTTTGCAAAAAAATGTCAAACCAGAGAATATCTCCGAGAGTTTGTCCCTGCCAATGAGTGTAAATATCATGGCTATTGAATTCCAAAGTGTCTGTTCCATACTGATTCAGATTTTATCTCTTCTTGGCATCCCTACATGTTTTTTGTTTTTCAATGACAAATGACAACTCCTGTAGCTGCCTACGCCTCATCTTGTAAATATTACTATTTGAGGGTGATTATTTGGTTATTAAAAAGATGTTTGATTATTCTTGTTTTAATTTTATCTTGCGTTTTAATGCTTGATTCATGACTGTAAGCATGAATCAAGCATTTAAACTTATTTTCTCGTTATGACTCTATCCATTGCTTGGTTGCTAAAAAATTCATTGTGACTTGTATCTACTTCCTATTCAATATTGGGATGATTTTCCTTTTGAGTTTGTTTGAAGATCGATATAATACCTATGTTGATTTTCATTTGGACTATAATCTTGTTCATTTAGATTCTTGGTAAATAACCTTTGATATCAAATATCGTTTTTCATTTGTATTTTAAAGAAACATATCCATTCCTAACCTTTGCAAATCAAGTATACCTATTACATGTCGTGGGAGTTAAACACACCAGAACCATATCTTGTACGTCGTTTTTGGATGGAAGAATGAGTTGAAAGGCCTCTCATTTCAAATTAAGAGTTTGGGTAGTGTGATGTACTCATAGAATTCATGACCAGGAGTGTTTAAACCCCATAACCGAGACCTCCATATATTTTCTTGATCGCACAGGTTCTCTGCTTGTTTGGTTTTTTATGGTGTTTGCTCAGAATTATCCCTCTTGCCACTGTCATCTAAACCCACAGTTGGTTCGATTCACCCTTTCTATAGTCTGTTCGAGCCCGTAATGGCCCCTTTCATCTGAGTAGAGCTGAATGGATCTCAAACATTGTTTCTTTATGATGATGTGAGTGAGGACATGAAGAGCCAGGGTTGGGATATGTTTATTAAGAAGTTCCAGGGGTATAACTTGCAAGTGGCCAAATAATTCTCCCTTACATTTGATGGATACAAAGAAAAGGTGGGTGATATTCAGTTGTAGATCACCAAATATTTTCTAAGTGAAGCAACAAGGCTCCCTCTCACTGGCCAAAAGTGGTTTAAAAATTTGAAATTGGATGAATTACCCTGGAGTCATTTCCTCACCTTCAGAAAAATAGACTGTTGTGACAAAGGTATTCTGGTCTCCCTACTCAAGGTTAGATGGCATGGTCTATTAGGAGTTTTAAAACAATTTATTACCTGTGAAGGATGTTATGGCCTAGTCTTCCTTTACCATGTGCGATTGCTCATACATTTTTTTGGCTTCCATCTAAATATGTTGTTTTACCTGCTAAGAAGTTTGTATAAAATGTCGAAGAGATATAAGAAGCATAATCTAGATTCTATCATATTTCAACATGGTTTGATTAAATTACTATTGATTTATCATTTAAAAACCCTAGGTGATGATTGGGATGGGTTTCTAGCTCAAAATGGTTTTGTTACAAGAAATCATATAGAAACCCCTGTGGTGGATGAACCTATGATAGAAAAACCTCTTGATCTCTCAAGTGGAAAGCTAGATTTATTGGATGAAAACTCTTGTGAAGGGGAATTACCCAATCATCTTTTATGTGGACAACAAAATGTTAGTTATGAGTTTATTAAAACTCCTGTGCATGAACTAATTGTCTTCCCTAACCCTACTATAAAATCCGACAGTAAAAACCCTCACAAAAAGTCAAAGAAGAATCAATCAATGTTAGGGTTTCGTAATAAGAGGGTTGGTCGACTCATTTCAAGGAGTCTACATAATAGATCCAAGCCTCATGTGAGATCGATCGATTTGATCGAGATCCATGAGGATTCTAACTCCGAGATTGAAAGGTTTCTAACACAAGAAGATACGAATTGTTGCAAACCAAACCAACCATTTGATTATGTCAATAATCTCCCACCTTGTCTAAAATATATCAAGGGGTTTACAAGAATTAATCTCATTTAAAGTCTGATAGTGGATAGCATTGATGTTTTAGCACACAATTACATGCTTCCTCAAAAGATTGCCCCTGTTGTGCATTGTGAAGTTTGTTTTCATTGGATAGGGAAGTACTATACAGACATCCCCATTCTCCAATAAAAGATCAAATCTCTCACGACTCTCAATGAATCGTTGGAAAATGAAAACCATGAACTCAAGGCCAATGCATAGAGGCAAGCGAAGCGTCGAAAAAAGACAGACAATATTGTTATAAAAAAACGCTGACAGTGTAAAGGCTGTGATAAATTCTGAGATATCGTGATCCGATTTTTGTTATTAGTTAAATGGTAAGATTGATTTTTGTTACAATCATGATTTATTTGTTGTTTCTTTAATCAATTTAGATCGATTTGGATTTATGTTACCAATAATAAGACTGGCTACAAAATCGAGAGATTCTGTAGCCAAGTTATTTTTTCCATATAAATTTAGAAATTATTAGTTAATTAAATGTTTAACTTTCTCTCATTTTGTTTTTTCAGGACAGGGTGTATCTGATTGTTGATCTTATGGGATGGAGTATGCTCGACTTAGTGTAATAGATATCTCTTTTTCTTATTTTGTAAATAGGGGAGAACTTTTATAAATTTTGAAGATATAATTTGATCAAGTGGCTTTAAGCCCTCTATATTTGTAACTTTTAGATCTTTTTGAGATCTGATCCTATCTTGGAAGACAGGAAGTTTAGTTTTCATAAAACCTTTAAATAATCTATATTTTGTAAAGTAAATCATCTTGGCCTAGGGCAGAATATGGATGAGTGATTCCAAGACTTAATGAAACAACATATATGCATTTTGGATTTAGCCTTTTGTAAATGATGTTTTCATTTATGTTTTTTTAAACCTGATATAGTAATAGGTCTGATAGCTTTAGACTTAATGATCTATTGTGTTTGTGATACATATATTATAAATATCATTTACTGCTCTAGATATAAATACTGTGATTGTATCTCCAATTCGAATGATAGGATTTATCTTTTTTGAATTTTAATTGAATGATGAAATGCAATAAGTTACACTCAGATTTATTGTGTTATAATTATGTGCAATTATAAGATCACAGGGTTCAATTTATGTTTCTTGCTTTGTCCTTAAACCCCAACTGTCAATACGCATTTTGAATTTTTTTAAAACAATCATAAAGTCCATTGAAGATTTTTCTCTTGGGCATGGAAGTCATATATTCTTCACTCATACAAACACTTGTATACATCTCACAAACTAACAACATGTTAGCTCCTTTGTCTTTTTCAATTCTGTCATTTACATATTAATGAAACTAGAATGTTTGGTTCAACTTTGGACTAGCTGCATGGTTGTGCTTCATAGTTTTTCAATTCAAGATTAATTAGATTTATGAAAGGAAACAAAAAATATTTAAATGTGCTTTCTTTATCTGCTTCTTAAAAGAAATCATTTTCACATTGATTTCATAAGTTTCGATTAAAACTTGCAATTTTTAAATGATGTACATAAGTGAGATTTGCATATTTTCTACTTAAATACACCTACAATAGTTATATTAGAGTATATGTGCATATATAATATAGAATTTAGCTATTAATTAGTTATTTCTTTTTATTGTTTATTTTCTTTTAGAACTTTATATTGGCTAACGGAGCCATTAAACCCATCAGAATAAGTTATACCAAATGACTTGGGCTATTTAGACAACCCCAGACTAGACTCGTTCTCCTTGTTGATGGACGATCATTTTCGCCTGTCAACAAATGGCGCTAGAAGGAGGGCCTGAATACAATCGATGGCACATGGAAGTCACAAAACTCCACCCCCACACACTCGCTCCCATATAGTAACAAGTAGTCTCTCAGACAACAACATTATGTTTGAAACAACAACTACCTCGAACAAAAATATTGAGATTCTCATTGAGCCACTAACACCAAACCCTCAAGGGGCCAACGTACAAGAAATTGTTCGTCAATCACTCTTAAGGACACACAGTGCTTTGGCCTGTATCAGACAACCTCGTAGGCCTATCAATCAACCTTTAGATTTCTAGAATGTCTGAGAGAAAATTGAAGGCACTGATCTTCATTTAGATTCTTTAGGAGATAATACCATAGATCCTAAACATAAACCTACTCTTGGAGCTGGGGGATCAGGTATTCCACTTTCCCCACCCCATTCATCTCCATCCTCTTTAGGAGGAGAATATTCCGACGAAGGGATATCCTCGTTTGAACCATCTCAGCCTTCTACACCAACTACACCAATGGAAAACCAAAACAATCCCACTAGGGCATGGATTGATCAAGATGTCGTGGCTATAACTAGACCCCAACACCCATTGCCAAAATACCCAGAGAAATGGTTACCTAAATTTGATCTAGATTCTAAGCAATCTGTTGAATATCACATAAAGAAATTCATGTTGGCCATTAGACTCCGAAGTGTAGAGCATGAATATGTAGTATGTAAACTCTTTCCTTATACGTTTGAGGGCAATGCCTCTACATGGTATTTCGCCCAGCAACCCCAAACCATTGTCTCTTGGGACAAATTCGAAACCTGTTTCTTAGAGAAGTTTGAAGATGATAAAACCCCAGAAGTATTGGTGATGGAACTCTCCAGCCTAAAAATGAACCCTAAGGAGAAACTAAAATATTTTAGCCAAAGATTCCTCACGTTAAAGAATCAAATTCCCATAGATTCAATGCCTACAGAAAGTCTAATTGTCACATATTACACCAAGGCCCTACATGATAATATAGCAATTTGGGTTAAGAGGTCTAAAAAGTCTATATTACTGGAAGCCTTCGAAAAGGMAAGCCAAATCGAAAAGGACATATMAATTTTGAAAGATAATCTCAATAGTGAACCTGAAACAACTTCATCCTCTAAAAAGAAAATTGAAATCCTTGCAAGGCCTCCCCAAGCCAAAAGCCAACTAGAAACTCTAGACTTAGAAATTTTGCAAAAGGTTGTCCAAAGATTATCGAATCAAGTCGTAGACTTGAAGAGATAGGCCGAAGAGGCATCCTCAAGCAAATGAAGTTTTAAACCTCCTTTTAGAAATCCTTTTCCCCCCAACCGACCAAATCCGACCTCAGAAGGTCTTAATTTTGAAAGCTTACAATACGCTCTGCAAACTATCCTTGAATCACATGATAAATATGTTCCCCCTGAAAATTCTGAAGGCATAGTTGAAGAAGAAGTACCTGAATAAGAGGAGTCATCTCGCAATATCTTTGGGCACTTCTCCGACAATATTTTTCAAGCAAACGTTGAAACTATACACCCTTACAACACTAGAAGAAAAACACAGAGTAAACTCTCTTCCGAAATGAGTAATAATGTGCCTCTGAGACAATCAAAACAAACTAAAATAAGACAAAATTTAGCAGCCCTTGTTTTAGAATATGATTTGATTGAAGACCTAAAAAAACTAAGGGCTAATATTTCTATTTTCAATCTTTTGAAATTTCCTCTTATTTTGTAGAAAATGCTTTAGAACATCACATAAAATAGTAAAACCAGCGAACTGAACAACACGAAGATCACATAAATTAGTTCTAAAATATCCCAAAAGATCCCTACTAAAACAACATCCGAACCCCCAGATAAAAGGGATCTCTCTGAAAAAACTGTATTAAATGTAGATAAAATTGTTTCAGGGACAACGACTAAAAATCAACGGAATTCTGCTATTAATACTCGCAAAAATTTCCCACCTTTCTTATTGACTTTTGAAATTTTTAATATAAATGTACATAATTGCATGGTGGATTCCGGCGCATCATCGAATGTGATGCCTTTATTTGTTTGCCAAAAAATTAACGCAGAAGTTCAACCTTCTAGTCTTAAAATGATTTAACTCGATCAAATGAATGTTAAGGTAATCGATGAACTAAAGAATGTGTTGGTTAGGCTATCTTATAATCCTAAGGTTCACCAAATTATTGACATCATTTTTGTTGACATCCCCGAAGTCTATGGTTTGTTTTTTAGCAGGGATTGGTCCGAGCAACTACATGGTTACTTTGCCACAGATTGGTCTCATTTGTGGCTGCCAGAAAATGGACAGCCAAATAGAATCAGGATTAATTGTGAACGCTATATCAAACAGACCGTGATGGATTTGAATGATGCGAATGAACCATTTACTGCATCCACTAATTCACTTGAAATGCAGGGAATGAACACCTTTTTTGGTAATTTCATGGCCGAAACTTCCCCCATCATTGATCCGGAGCAACAATCAGAGATCATGACCTATAATCAATCATCATCTTTTCCAAATGTGCCAAACATTGCCGACGAAGATCATATATGGTCACTTTACTTCGATGGATCCAAATCCAAAGAGGGAGCCAATACAGGATGTGTACTCATTGACCCTGCAGGTAATAAGACTCTCATTGCTTGTCGATTGGAATTTGAGTGCACTAACAAAACAACCAAATATGAGGCACTTTTGCAAGGAATCAGGAAAGCTATAGATATAGACGTAAGGAACTTAATAGTATTAGGTGACTTGGAAATCGTGGTCAAGCAGGTAAGAAATTCTACACATTGCCTATCACCACATCTGAAAAGTTACCAAATTGAGGTATGGAATCTAGTACACAAATTTTCAGCATTTAATATAAATTCCATTCCTAGATTAAATAATTCGAAAGAAGATTTGTTGGCTAATGTCGCTTCTAAACTTTTTCCTACAAAAGGTCTCTCTCCGAAGTCATTTTCGATTGAATTATTGTTCAGACCATCGATCTCGGACCACATCACCAATTGGAGAGTTTTTGATGACGATCAACAAATCATTAACTTCTTGCATATGGAGGACACTTTCCAAGGTGCAGTTATCGATGAATAAACCCACAATGAAAACCTCCACAGCTTCTTGGTAATATCAGATCCTAGATCTCCCAAATTGACCCCTGATCTGGTAAACTCTATTCCTAAATCCATGGTAAGACTAGAAAAGTTTTATGACTTGAATGATAAGTTTAGAGGCTTATTAAATTGTAAAAAAAATATCTCTTCTCTATTTTATGAAACAATCAGTTTAGGGACTCAAGAAAGCCCCCAAAACATTAATCTGAGAAAAGGATGTTCCGAGCAAGAACAATCTGTATTTATAAAATTGTTTAAATAATTCAAAGACATTTTCGCCTGGACATATGATGATTTGAAAACATTTGATCCTAATATTATACAACATGTCATCCCCATGAAATCTCATACTCAACCTTTTCAGTAGAAGCTGAGAAAGATGCACCCTAAGTTGGGACCCACTGTCAAGAAAGAACTAAATAAGTTACTGAATGTAAAGATAATCTTCCCGGTGAGACACACATAATGGGTGTCTAATCTAGTTCCTTTAAGGAAGAAAAGTGGTGAAATTCGACTATGTGTCGATTTTCGTAACTTGAACCGAGCTTCAGACAAAGATAATTATCCCGTTCCTCCAATGGAACATATTCTCCAACAGGTTTCCGGTTCCAAAAGACTGTTTCTGTTAGATGGTTTTTTGGGATACAACCAAGTCCTAATGTCTCCCTCGGACAAGTTCAAAACCACTTTTCACACCCCATGGGGCACTTATTCCTGCAGGAAGATGCCTTTTGGGCTCATAAATGTCGGGGCCACTTTTCAGAGAGAAATGGAAATTTCTTTTCGTGGCCTCCTAAATCAATCAGTAGTGGTATATCTTGATGATGTAACTATTTTCTCTAAAAACAAGAAAGATCATTTGTCTCACCTTAGGGTTGTCCTAGAACGATGCCGCAAGTATGGCATATCTCTCAACCCTAAGAAATCGATCTTTGCATTTGAGTAAGGAAAATTACTCGGGTTCATAGTGTCCAAATATGGAATGATTATCGATCCTAAAAGAACTCGAGATATTGATAAACTCTCCCCTCCCTCTTCCAAAAAATCCATGAAGTCTTTTCTAGGCAAGATTAACTTTATCAGAAGGTTTGTCCCAAGTTTCTCAGAAATGGTAAGGCCATTGAAAAATTTAATTAAAAAGGATGTCCAGTATCATTAGGGACCATAGGAAAATCAAGCTTTTGATTCCATCAAAAACTCCTTAGTGGAAGCCCCTTCCTTGATGAGCCCTGATTTCTCGCAAGATTTCACTCTTTACACTTTCACCTCTAATCGATCTTATGCTACTGTCCTAACAAAGAAGAATTTTGAAAGCAATTAAATTCTCATTGCCTTCATGAGATAATATTTTAAAGGAGCTAAACTAAACTACCCAACTATAGATCAACAGGCTTGTGCGGTTTTTAAAGCATTGAAACACTTTTGATCATATTTGTTGAAATCCAGAACTAAAGTCATTGTCCCTTATCTTGCGGTTAGAAACTTGTTAGTACAAAAGGATTTGGGTGAGAAATAGGAAAACTAGATGACATTGTTATAAGAATATGACCTCAAAATAACTCATGCACAAATTGTTAGAGGTCAAGGCCTATGTAAACTAGTTGTTGATTCAGTTAAAGAACAAGAAAGTCAAATCAATTCATTGAATGTAAACCAGTGTGATAGAGAAAAAATCAGTTGTACACAAGTTGTTGCTAACTCTTGGTTTGATTATATTAAGTTTTATTTAACACACGGTTCTTCTCCTCATCATCTCGACCCAAAAAGAGGAGATCACTAAGACTAAAATTTACACTTTTCCAATTGATAAATGACATGTTATTCCGAAAGAATTTTGATAGTGTTCTCATGTGTTTTTTGGAAAGAGATGAAGCAAAAAGAGTATTATATGAACTTCATGTAGGTGAAGCCAGTGGGAATTTTGGTGGAGACACCACTTCTCACAAAGTATTACGAGATGGGTACTATTGGCCCACATTATTCAAGGATGCCCATACATTATGTCGTAAATGCATAATATTCCAAAAGGCTACTGGACGAGTAAAAAAAGTAGCATTCCCTTTGTAGTCTGTTTCGGTAGATTCACCTTTTCAGCAGTGGGGTCTCATCATAGGGCCAATCAACCCCGACTCTTGATAGAAATATAAATACATCATTACAACAACGAATTATTTTACCAGATGGTCCGAGGCTGCACTGCTGAAAGTGGTGAACAATACTCAGGTAATATATTTTCTCAACTCGAATATCATTAGTATATTCGACATTCTCGAATGTTTGGTCTTCAATAATGCTTCTTACTTTTCATCCCTCGATATGATTTTTTTTTTATTTAGAAAAAGGGATCAAACTGAAGTATTATGCCAGCTATTACCCCCAAGGAAATGGCCTAGAAGAATTAACGAATAAAAACTTGATAAAAATCATCAAGAGGACAGTTTCTGAAAACCACAAAAGTTGGAAAAATGCACTTTTCATTGCACTCTAGGATGATAGGGTGACACCAAAAACCTCTATTGGTAATTCCCCTTTCTTCCTTTTCTACGGAAGAGAAGCAATTCTCCCTCATGTTTTTCTTTCCTCTCTACGATTATCGCAGAAAGTTCAAGAAGAGGAATTCCCTCCTCTTGAAAGTTGAATTAATTCCTTATTGAAACTAGAAGAAGTAAGAACGCAAGAAAAAGAAAGGTTGGATCAGCATCAACAGATTGTGAAAGGTTGGTTTGATTCGAGCTCTTTTTCGGATTGAAACTCTGAGGTAGGAGTCCTGGTCCTCAAATGGGATAAACCTCACGAAGGAAAAGGGGAACACACCAAGTTCCAGAACCTATGGTTGGGGCCTTTCGTAATTGGTGAAAAATTAGGCCCCAGGTATTTCCGTCTACACAGTTTGGAGGGACAGCCAGACACCTTCCCGGTGAATAGACAAGCTCTCAAATGGTATTTTTCTTGATGTTTCCAGATCCGCTTTTTGTACATAATTTTTCTATTTTGATTTACTTTTGTTTTCTGTTTTTTGGTTCTTTTCATTTTGTTTGTTTTCACTGCTTTCTGGTTAAACTTATGTATGTGTCACCTTTTATTTCATGACGGGAAATCAGAATGCCTCATTATGAAGAAACAATCAAGGTCTTTTAGAGCATCAATGCTGTAAATTCTTGAAACGTAGACTAGCTAAAGAAATTTTCTGTCCATAATAGGTTTCATGGTTTCACTTTATAATTATGAGTAGACACGACCATCATTAAATCTCTTTACGCTGTCCCTGTTTTAAACAAAAAAACTCATGTATGTCTTCCTGTACTCAAAAAATTAGTCTCATTAAAAAACTAATTTCATATCATAATGAAGGTTATTAAGTGATAAATTAAAGGCTGGACAATATCAAGTGTTCTGAAAAATGGAATTTTCAGCATCACCTCGCTCTTCTGAATATCATTAAATTTATGTCACAATTGTAAATAATTTTCAGAGAGTTGTGGGAAGTGTCTGTAAACCCGCTGAGATACTGAACAGGTCTGCTGGCAGTGGGTAAATGCATACATGATGTGAAGACAACTTTGTTGGGGTACTGAACAGGACTGCTGACAGTGAAGCGATGTCGGTTTCAAGAAAATTATCAAGTATAAATTTTGATGTTGGTCATAAGTGCCCTTCATTTTGTATCGAAAATTCTTACACAAGGTAGAGGCATCAAAGTGGGGTAATTGACACCCCTGTCGAGGCTATGGATGCCTGCTGGTAGAAGTGGCCCTATAAACAGTATCGGATCCATTGGCTTGAATATTGTTGCTCTCATAATTAAAATTTGTCACCAGATTTCATCTGAATAGTAAGATATCTGAAGTTGGACTGTGTGATGATTGTTGAAATTTGATTGAGATGCTTGATTTCCTTTAGCTGTTGTTCGATTTTTTCATTCTAATCAGTCCTGACATGGAATCGTTGGTGATGGAGAGATAACTTCTTCTCCCAGTAAGTCGCCACTATTGGCAGCCCTACATGTTTTTTCTTTTTCAATGAAAAATGACAACTCTAGTAGCTGCCTACGCCTCATCCTGTAAATATTACTATTTGAGGGTGATTATTCGGTTATTAAAAAGATGTTTGATTATTCTTGTTTTAATTTTATCTTTCATTTTAATGCTTGATTTATGATTGTAAGCATGAATCAATCATTTAAACTTAATTTCTCATTATGACTCTATCCATTGCTTGGTTGCTAAAAAATTCATTGTGACTTGTATCTACTTCCTATTCAATATTGGGATGATTTTCCTTTTGAGTTTGTTTGAATATCTATATAATACCTATGTTGATTTGCATTTGGACTATAATCTTGTTCATTTAAATTCTTGGTAAATCAACTTTGATATCAAATATTGTTTTGCATTTGGATTGTAAAGAAACGTATCCATTCCTAACCTTTGCAAATCAAGTATACCTATTACATGTCATGGGAGTTAAACACACTAGAACCGTATCCTGTACATCGTTTTTGGCTGGTAGAACGATTTGACAGGCCTCTCATTTCAAGTTAAGAGTTTAGGTAGTGTGATGTACTCAGAGAATTCGTGACCAGGAGTGTTTAAACCCCATAACTGAGACCTCCATATGTTTTCTTTGATCGCATAGGTTCTCTTCTTGTTTGGTTTTTTATGGTGTCTGCTCAAACTTATCCCTCTTACCACTGTCATCTAAACCCACAGTTGGTTTGAGTCACCCTTTCTACAGTCTGTTTGAGACCATAATGGCCCCTATCGTCCGAGTAGAGCCGAATGGCTCACAAACATTGTTGCTTTATGATGATGCGAGTGAGGATCTTAAGAGCCAGGGTTGGGATATGTTTATTAAGAAGTTCAAGGGGTATACATTGCAAGTGGCC